>CAUYON010139827.1:0-34712 GCA_963573935.1 Arctocebus calabarensis | reverse complement strand
CCTGTAGTCCCAGCTACTTGGGAGGCAGAGGCAAGAGACTCGCTTGAGCCCAGGAATTGGAGGTTGCTGTGAGCTGTGATGCCACAGCACTCTATTCAGGGTGACAGCTTGAGGCTCTGTCTCAAAAAAAAAAAAAATTATGCCGCAGTAATGTTGATTTCAGAAGTATACCAGTAGGGGCTCAGCGGCTGTGGCTCAACGGGTTAAGGCGCCAGCCACGTACACCTGAGCTGGCAGGTTCGAATCCAGCCCGGGCCTGCCAAACAATAATGACGGTTGCAACCAAAAAAAATGGCCAGGCGTTGTGGCGGGCACCTGTAGTCCCAGTTACTTGGGAGGTTGAGGCAGGAGACTCGCTTGAGCCCAGGAATTGGAGGTTGCTGTGAGCTGTGATGCCATGGCACTGTATCTAGGGTGACAGCTTGAGGCTCTGTCTCAAAAAAAAAAAAAAAAAAAAAAAAAAGAAGTATCCCAGTAGACATCTGGGTCTGTTTCTTGCATAACCAGCCGCTTCCACCTAGACTGCCCCCTGCCTTTTGTCCTGTACCAGTGAGGTCAGCCCCTACTGGGGCACACCTGGATTCACTACCTATGCCCAGACCTGTTTGCCTTTGAAATGTGAATATCCCACTCTCTGACCTTCCCTCATCTCCATACTGTGGTCTCTGATCTTTGTACCCATGGCCAGCTTCTGTTCAGCCCATGTTTTCCTTTAGGAGTTGCTCCTGTCTTAATTTATGTCTCTGTTACCACCTGGACTCCATGGTGGCAACTTCTACCCTCCTTTGTCAATGGCCTTGATTCCTTTGACCCTTGGCCCCTAAAGGTGCAGGATTTTTTTACACATGGAATCTTTTGGAAATGGCAGTGGGAAGCATGGAGGATCCTCTGGGGATCCTGAGTTGTGAGCTGGAGTGGCAGGAAGTAAGGTTTTGGGAAGAGCCTGAGGACTCCATCCAGGGGCATCTGTGACCCTGAGGTGGGGTTTCAGGGATCATCTGCAGGGGTAGGGTGAAGAAGCAAAGGAACATGGAGTCAGCTCAAAGCACTGTGGGGGAAAAGGAGACAGAATGGATGGACAGAGCCTGGCTCAGGAACCTAGGGAAATGAACTTGGCAGAAGGTAGGGTGGAATTAATCCTGAGTTGAAGAGCCTAGGCCTTTCTTCCCTTCGTGCCACCAAGGACATGGCTCCAACAGACAGTAGGGCCTCAGTCAGGCCCTCGTCTCCAGATGTTCTTAAAGTGGGACAGTCACTGTGGACAAGGGGAAGGAGTCCGAGGGTCTGTGGGTCTTTGTGCCCAGGGTCTCCTGGTACAGAGTCGGGGGTAGGTAATACCAGGGCCCAGAACAGGACCCAGCAAACCCTCCAGGCTGGAGTGAGCCACTGGATCTGACCCTCTCCTGGGCCCTCATGCCTTGCAGGCCATGGGTGCAAAGCTTATCTTAATCCTCTCCAGTTGGTAAGTACCTGCCTTTTCCCACTGGCCCCCAGAGCTCTTGGCCTCCTTGAAGCACCTGGAGCCATCACTAGCCACTAGGTGCTCAGGATGCTGCAGGGACAAAACAGATGAAAATCCCTGCCCTTATCAAGTGCAGTCTAAGGTAGGGAGAGGAGTGCCATAGAAAACTATTCAGTTCTTGGGAGAGCATATACAAGCTGGGAAGGGGATGAGAAAAGGTGGGCACTGGGCAGGCCAGCCTCCCAGTAATGCTCTAAGGGAGGGAGGAGGGAAGGGATTAGCAAGGCCTCCAAGGAAAGAGAGCTCCTGGCAGGGTGTGCAGCACTTGCAAAAGGCCCCAAGGCAAGGTGTAGCTGGTGTTTGAGGGAATAACAAGGAACCTGGGAAGAGGGAAGTGGAGCTGACATACCTTTCACAGGTTATTGACCTTAAGGGCCACTGGGGGTGAGGTGGGGAGAAGCTCAAGCTTCTTTGAATCTCCCCAGGAGGAAACACAATAGGGAGAGAATCAGAGAGACTTCTGTTTCTGAACCACCACGTGTGTCTAAAACTGAAAACCCTCTTGCCCCACCCTAGATAAACTATAACTCTGTTTAAAGCAGAGTTGGGCTTTGAAGGAAAGCAGAAGAAACTCCCAAGAGCAAAAAGAGAAGCAAGAACTCAGGTAAGCCTCTTAAATCCCCAGGGACAGACTGGGAGAAGCCTGGAAGCTTCATTTGCTTATCCTGGTTCTAGGTGCACTCAACAAAAGGTGTCCTCTAGGAATTAGTAATTATATGTCTGAAATTCAAGTGAATTCAAATTTATGAACTATCCTCCTCCTACGTAAGCTAAGAAGTTAACATAAAAATGGCCTCCAAGTAGTTAGTTACCCTGGAGTTTTGGCCTAAACAGAAGGAAATATGGAACTACACCTTCCATTGAGGGCATAACCATTCCCACAAAAGTCCACTTGCAAAACCCTTGAGGAAATTAGTGCAGATCAGCAGACAGAAGATAAGGGTGGATTAGACCCCCAAGAATTTAAGACAATCAAATCAATAGATACTATGGAATGCATATGATAAATGATACACAGCGTAAAAGGATCACATGACAGATGAATAAGAGACAAAAGCAGTTTGAAATTTGTTTGAAAAAAATTTCTATTTGAAATAGAATCAAATAGAACTTACAGAAATAGTCAGTGAAATGTGAAAAGATTCAAATTAGACATGGCCAGAGAGAAAACTGATGAATTGGTGAATTACTGAGGAACCTTCCAGAATGCAGCACACATTGTGCTGATGGGAATGGTAATGAGAGGTGCAGAGATGCAGCCAAGAGAGTGCAAAGTCCAGTTCATAGCTAGCAGGATTTCTAGGAGAAGAGAGTACAAGAATGATAGCCAGGCAACATTTGAAAAGATCAAGGCTGACAATCTTCCCGAATGATTAAAAAATCAATATTCAAAGGCACACAAGTCTCAAGGAGGATGGACAGAAACCCATACCTCAATACATCATAGTGAGACTACAGAACACCACCAAGAAAATACTCAAAGTACCCAGAGAAAAAATGAAGGTTATTAAGGTAGGACAATCCGACAGATAACAGATTTTCCACTGGTCACAGAAGAAAGGTGAAGACAATGACATATTGTCATAGGCTGAGGGAAAATCAACATCTGGCCAGACTTCTGAACGCAATTAAACTATAGCTTGGGAAAAAGGGTGGAATAAAGACATTTTCAGACAACAAAATAATTGAGAATTTCCCATGACAAAGCCCTTACAAGATGTCTATCTGGAGGAAGGTAACACAGAGAAGGATGGAGATGGAAGGAAGAAATGTGGAACAAAGAAATCAGCAAACATGCAAATGAGCTGTCACATGCGTGAACTGGAAGAAGTAACAGCAAAGAAGAAAAATACGGTAAAACCCAGATCCGAGGGGGCATTTCTGGTGTCTCAAGTGTTCCGAGGTCCTAAGTCGGTTTCAAGCCCACATGTCTACTTTTAAAAGGACAGCTACTAGCAGACAGGAGAGGGACAAACAAGAAAAAAACGCTGACTGTTGCTACAATAACAGGTAGAGCAGCAGACTTCCCACCTCTCCAAAAGGCCTTAGGGTGGAGGTCTCTGCTGTATTCAACCTCCAAGAGCTATTTTCGGAGTGGGGAACCCCATGTCAGAGGTCTGGGGTTCACCCAAGGTACTCCCCATGTTGTCCCCCCTCTAAGCACAAGTTAGGCCAAGGACAGGGACAGATGGGTGAGGGAACGACAAGGACAGCCCAACCTCTGGTGACCTTGAGGCTGCCCACAGGCCTCAGTGTCCCCACACTGGGGAGTCCAGTATAGGACAAGGCTCCTGCCCCCAGCTTCCTTGGAGCGATGGCTCTCACCTGACTCTGAGTAGCCAGTGGCAGTGATGATGGGGACGGCCACCATGAGCAGCCCTGAGGCACTCCACACATACTTCATGAGGAATTGCTCCAGCATGACATACCACAGGCGTTCCAGAAGGATAAGATTGATCTGTGAGGCCAGGTCTTGGTAGGAGTGCTGCAACAGGGCCAGCTCCACCTGCCAGGTGTGACAGAGACAGGGAGGCTTCAGGATAATTCCCGTGAGGGCAACACTGGGAGTCCCCAGCGCTGCTCACAGGTGTTAGACCAGTGGTTCTCAACCTTCCTAATGCCGCGAACCTTTAATACTTAATTAATACTTTAATACAGTTCCACAGGTTGAGAACCACTGTGTTAGACCATCTGATGACATAACAAAGGCTGAGAGCTGGGGGTTATGATTGGGTGCGGGTAAGGGACTACCTGCTGTCACAGTGTGGCTCTCATCACCACTTTCCACTCCTCTCTGTACCCTGAAAACAGGCCTGGGGCAGCCACCCCTCAGTCCTCTGCTGAGCGTATTTCTTCGGGCTGCCCCCAGCACCTTCTTCCTGGCCCTGCTGTCTAGGCATGACCTCTCCTACCCCAGAAGAGGACCAGCAGCGCAGACCTTGTACTATGCAAAGAAAAGCAGAGAAGAACAAAGGGCAGGGCTCTTGCTTTTAACAGTCTCAGGCCCCACCTTCCTTCCTTTCCCACAGCTCCTTGGGGTGAGAAACTTGCATTGCATTTTCCCACTGAAACCAGGAGCTGTTCCCTCAACAGTGAATAGGCCACTCGTGCCTTCGAACCCCTTCATTCACTGGCTATCACCTGCATATCAAGACAGGGACAGATGGGGAAAAGGACCTGTGCAGGGAAGAGTGGCAGCAGCAGTCAGATGGGCAGGGGAGGGTGGGGGTGTCAGGAAGTGCTCAGCTTGAGGCTACCAAGGGTCAGTTCACGGGCTTGCACCTCGGTCCTACCTCCCCACACCCATCTGGTGACAGCTACCTAGCCTGGCAACTTCTGCTCAGTGCTTTCACGTGTGTCCACTTGATTTGCACCACATCCCACCGCATGTGTGTTCTCTGAGCACTGAAGCTCAGAGTTGCAAAATGATCCGCCCAAGTCCACGCAGCCTGGTGGTGGCAGACAGTGGGGGAATTTGGACCACACTGGCAGGGTTGTTAGGAGAACCAGATTCTCTTATAAATTCTGCTTTGACTTACTGAGAAAGGTTTCCTTTGTTGTCAGCCACTTGTGAGGTTGTGTGTGTGTGTGCAAACGCATTTAAATTAAGTTTCCTTGCTGAAGGCCCAGTAGGAACAGAATACTCTGTCACTTCTGCCCTAACCTGTTGATCTGAGCCTAGAGCAAATAAACCACCTGTGGTGTCCTGTTATCCCATACAGCTTTCCAGCTGAGGCCTATGCAGACAAGCTATGGATGCACATGGGCCCTCCAGCCCTGGCACACCTACCTTCCTGTCTAGTGTGCTGTGTCCTGAACCTAGTCTAGGAGAGTCCTTCAAAGGTGCACCCCTCCACCTCCCAGCCTGCCTGCACAGCCCAGCTTTCCTCAAGCCCCATATCCCATTCCTGAAGTACGCACACCTTTCAGAGCACCCAGGAGTCCAGACTCATGCTGGGAGCTGACAGCAGAGCCTGCCAAGGCTGACAATGTAGCTGCAGGTGATGTGCCAAGCACCTCACCCAAGGCCACGGCTACCTGTCAAGCCCTTGCAGTGGGAGAGGAAGAGAGCAGGAGAGAGGTTTCAGTGGAGGGCCGGTGCCTTTTCCTCCCAATCTATAGTCTGGCCCATACCCAGAATCCTCTTTGCAGAGTTCAAGGATAAGTCATTTTTAAAACTTAGGGACAAGCCTTACACAGCCAATGAATGACACAAGGTCCTGGGACAAAAGGTCACCTGACCCAGGAGGTACACAAGAGCCCTTCAGGAGATGGATACCATTGTGCCCTCCCCCCAGAAGCCCTAAGAGTCAGAGCTGGGAAAAGGCAACTGTGCAACCCCAGGCACAAGGAAGGGGAGGGGCTTAGGCAAGATAAAGGGAGCACTGGCCTGGAGTAACCTTTCCTAGTAGCTGCCTGGCCCGCCCCAGCCCACCATGCGCCTGGGTCCCAGGCGGAAGGGCAGCAGCGTGCTCAAGGAGCAGGAAGTGTATCCTGCCGCAGTGGTGGCCGGGGCCCAGCATCCTTGGTCTAGGAGTGCAGGGAGGCAGCTGAGCGGGTTGGTAGGCAGGCAGGCCTGTGAGTTCAGGCGGCCTTGACCCCAAGTATGGCCACTGCCGCGGTGGCTTTTGAGCTGGGCACTGCTCATTAACCTCTGCTTGGGCTGAGTCATGCCCATAATGCCTGCCTGCCTAGCCGGCCAGCTTTGCTGGACGCCAGCCTTTAAAAGAGTCCTGGGGCCCGAGGGAGTACTGGACAGCAGGCCCAGTCCCATGGTCCCGACTTCCAAAAGGCATCATCTCTTCCTGGCTGGCTGCAGGTATGGGCAAGTCAGAGCTCTAGAGTCTCAAACCGCTAGGATTGCAGCTCCAAGTCCAGGTCAGCCTCCTTGAGGAGGAGAGGAAGCAGAAGTGGCCTGGAGCAAGCAAGCAGCCAGCAAGGACAGTCCCCACCCAGTCTTTCTGCTTCTCCATTTCTGCGCCTAAGTCCACGGCTACCCAATGCATGACTCCCCCACCCTCCCAACGGCCCCACATGCTTGGCATCAGCCCTCACCCTGTTTTCCCACCTCCACAGCCACCTGCCCCGGGCCTCCCAGCCATGCACTTTCTCTGTGCCCAGTGCCCCAACTTGTCCCACCTTGTGGCCCCCATAGAAGGCGATCTCCTCCGAGTTGGCGACCACACGAGAGTGCATGTAGCGTAGTTCCCCCTTCCGCCGTGCCTCCTCTGCCACCAGCTCCCCAAACTTGGGTGAGCAGGCCCGCAGCACATTGGCAGTGAGGAACACCACAAGGCCAGCAATAGCTGAGGGCCAGGCTGTGCCGGCCCCGCGGGAGCGGGCCGCTCGTAGCAGGGTGTAGGAAGTCACAGCCACATCTAGGAGCGGCTTGGTTAGGTTGGAGTAGAGGTGGGCCACTGAGGCAGCAAAGGCCACCACGTCCTCCGTCAGGGAGTGGTCAGGGTTGCGAAGCCGCCCGTCCATGTTGCTGACTCGGTAGTAGGTCTGTTGAGAGAAGTAGAGGCTGTAGGCATGAGCTACCAGACGGCTGCGGAAAGACAGGGCCAACTGGCCCTCTAGGTAGCGGATGGCACTGTTGATGAAGGTGGCAGGGAGGGCGATGAGGAGCCACTGCACCAGCTGCCAGCCGAAGGCCTTTGGGTCCTTGCGCACGATGCAGCGGGCCAGCCTTCCGTCCAGGCGGGCCACATATACGGACAGGAAAGTCCTGCTCACCAGGGCGGCCGAGTGCAGTGCAAGCAGCCCGGTCTCCCGGCACACCACCCGGGGGAACAGCAGTCGCAGGAGCCACAGGAGTCGCTGCAGGAATACACGGTTCATGCCGGCCTTGGCCAGTGTGGCCCCGGAGACCTCTTGCGTTGGCTCCCTGGTCGGCACCTGGGAGCCCCTGGCCGGAGCCAGGCACTGCCGCACCAGGGGGTAGATTTTGTGGACTCCATAGGCCGTGAGAGCCAGGACCACGGCTGTGCGCTTCAGCGTGGTGACCCGTGAGGACCGAGGGGTGGAAAGCACCGGCATGTCACCTGGGCTGGCAAGCAGGGGGCTGGGACTGGTGCCTGAAGCAGCAGTCCAGGCAGGTGGCTGAAAAGGTTGTTGCTCTGACCCGGGGCTCGTTGTTTAGGCAACTGGAAACCTGGCAGTGGTCCCTAAAGACTGTTGCTTTAGGCCCCCCGAGGTGGTGCTGGGACCCTTGGTGCGGTGGGCTCAAGGCCCTCCAGGGTTAAGGCCTCTTCAGGCAGCCCAAGGAGGAACTTGGCTCCCCTCTTTTGTCAGTTCCCTATCCCCCTGAGGTCAGTCTCAAGAGATCTCGGGCAGAGAGGGCGTCTCTTCCTCTCTTCCTCCTCCTCCTGCCCTGGTGGCGCCCCTCCCCGGGGCATCAGGCGCGTCCGTCCGCTCTGCAGCCTGGCTGAAGCGACAGTGACTCCGCCACCGGCCCAGAATCCCCACCCTTCCACCCCTCCCCAGGGGTGCGTCGAGGGAAGGGGAGGAGATGGAGGAGGAGCGGAAGGTGGAGTCCGAGCGCGGGGCGCCCCACCCCGTTCTCGCTCTGCCTCCTCCCCTGAACACAGAGACGTGAGACGTCGGCGCGGGCTAGAGAAGGGGCCCTCGCGTTCCCGCCAAGGCCCCGCCTCGCACTCCCCCCCTCCAACTCCGCGAGCCCGGGTTGCCGAAGACGCAGCCACCAACCGCCAGGCGCCGCTTCCATCGGCGTCAGGCCCTAGACTGAGGGCGGGGCGGGAAGTGGCCGTGGGCGGAGGCGCTGAGGCTTCGTCAGGGCTGGGGGCGGAGCCCGGCGGCCTCTTCCGGTTTCCGGCCGCGGGGTGAGGGCGGGGCCGAGGCTGTGGTGGGAGCGTTTGGAAGCTGTGACCAGGCTTGCGCGGCGGCTGTGGGAAACTTGGTGAGCCGATTTCGTGCGCGTGCCAGGTCTGGCTCCACGGCCATCAAGGCTACCCCGGCCCCTTCGCAAGGGAGAGAGGCGAACAGCGCTCTTCTCGGGCAGTCGTGGGACCCACGGCCGACCCGGCTGTGCGGGCAGGGCCGGGCGAAGGGAAATCGGGGCGGCGCCTTCAGGAGTCAGCCTCCGGGGGCGTGGGGGCTGGTGGTAAAACACTACCGGAAGGTGCTGCCAGGGTGGGCTTCGGGAAACGTGCTGGGCCAGGGCCACCTCGGGGGGGCCCTCTGGTGCTCCGCGGGTGGCTTTCAGAACTGGGTGGATGCTGTGGCCTATGGGGGCTGCTGAGAGTGATCTGGCTTCTGAGGAGACTGCTGCTTCTAGAACTTTCTCTAGATGTGCCCTTGAGGTGCTAAGTCTAGACCTGCCCTCTAGGAGTCGTTCTCGTGGGCGGTTTCGAGGCGCCCCGAGGCCTCGCTCCGCCTCTGAGGCAGAAACACCAGTTGAGGCGTTTTTAGCCTCGATGCAGCCCGAGTGGAGGCTGCTGGTTGCTCGGTGCTGTTAGACGGGCGAGGGAAGGGAGGGTCCCCGGGGTAGGGACACGGACAGCTTTGGGAGAAGGTGAGTCCCTGAGACACTGAAGTTCTGGGGCTCGGCTGGGAGGGGAGCAGAGCGGGCCCAGCAGACGTCAAGGATGGCCTTCTGGGCGCCATGTGATACTCTGTTTGAAAAAATGCTTTCCTAGTTAAAGAGGCACAAGGGGTCTTTGGACCCCTTAGGCAAGGAGTCATCAGGAAAGGTGGCTCTGGACACGTTAACACTCACGGGGGGTGGCAACTAACTGTTCCAGCAAACAGGAGTTTGAGGTCTTTGAACACTACCGGCCAGGGAGTCCTGTTTATGCCACCCTAGTATGGGGAAGACTCTGAAGCAGAGTTCTGGGGTTCAGGGTGAGGAGATGGATGTCATAGGCTGCCTTGCTCTTAGGGCTCCTGTCCCTTATGTGCTCTGCCAGGAAACAAGTTCACATCCCTCTGTGGGAAATCTTCTAGCAACAGGATGAGTCTGCAGTGGACTGCAGTTGCCACCTTCCTCTATGCAGAGGTCTTTGTTGTGCTGCTGCTCTGCATTCCCTTCATTTCTCCTAAGAGGTACGTTCTGTGTAGCAGGCAGGCAAGTCAGCAGAGACTGCCTCTTGCCAAGCCCTGTGGCTCATGTGTGCAAAGTTAGTGAGTTTTAAAATTGGGGCCAGATGGAACAGGTAGAACCTGTCTGGGCTGGGGGAGGCAGGGGTTATGTTTATTATTGCCAACCTTCCACGTGCTTCTACTTTGTCATGACTTGCTGAGTTCCTCTTCTGTGTACCTTGTCTTCTGGTTTACAGGATGATCCAAAGAGAAGATATTTTTGTAGTTATGGTGCTGGAAATGATGTCCTCTCACTTACCCTTGGATCCTTGGGGTGCAGGAGGTGGCAATGTAGTATCCAGAACACTTGCACCATTGGGTCACATTGTTGCAGAGTGGTGACTTATGTCCTCCTAACTGGTCTCACTGGCATTGCATAGTAGTCTTGTGAGCATTACTCAGCCTATGAAAAAGGAAGTTGTATTCTCTTCTAATGAACAGAGGACCTGTAAACAGTTGGAATTTTTTTTTTTTTTTTTTTGAGACAGAGCCTCAAGCTGTCACCCTGGGTAGAGTGCAATGGCATCACAGCTCACAGCAACCTCAACTCCTGGGTCAAGCCCGGCTCCTGCCTCCGCCTCCCAAGTAGCTGGGACTACAGGTGCCCACCACAACACCTGGCTATTTTTTGGTTGCAGCCATCATTGTTGTTTGGTGGGCCCAGGCTGGATTGAACCCGCCAGCTCAGTTGCATGTGGCTGACGCCTTAGCCACTTGAGCCACAGGTGCTGAGTCTTTAAAAACTTTTTAAAAGAAAAATAGGCTCCTGATGTGATACCACGTGAAGTACAAAATACTGATGAAGGAATATTCTTGCCATAAACCAAACTTGAATACAGTTCAGAGGAAATGCAGAAACAGAAGTCCCCATAGAACCATAATCTGGAAAGTTTTAGAGGACAATATGTTTTCTGCACAAAACAAATTAGAAAACAAAAGGAGAAGGCAGAGGAAACTTAAAGAGTAAGAGAGACTTGTAACATTTACTTACTAAATGCCAAATGAGTGCCTTCTTAGGTCCTGATTCCAAGAGACCAGTTGTTAAAACATGCAATGAATGGACCTCTGAACTCTGGCTCTGATAATGAGGGTTTTTTGTTTTGATTTTAACAATACTTAAACACCTCTGAAGGTTCTCTTTTAGAACTACGACCTGGAGTATTTGTAGATGCAAATGGTAGACGGTCTAGGGTCTGTTTCATAATCCAGGGTGGCAGGGGTGTAGGCAAGCCAAGATTTATTGTGTGGAAAGGTAATTTAAAGAAACAATGTGTGTGTGTGGCAAATGTTTTGAATACTACAAAGTAAATTGAAAAGTAAGTTTTCCCTCCCCAGATACTACCAGTGTTTAAGACTGGTTTTCTAGATATTTCTATATACATGGATAAGTATCCTTTTATTTTGTATTTTTTTTTATTTATTTTTAGACAGTCTCATTATGTTGTCCTGAGTAGAGTGCCATGGTGTCACAGCTCACAGCAACCTCCAACTCTTGGACTTAATCTATTCTCTTGCCTCAACCTCCCAAGTAGCTGAGACTATAGGCACCCGCCACAACACCCAGCTATTTTTTGGTTGTAAATGTCGTTGTTTGGCATGCCTGGGCTGGATTTGAACCCACCAGCTCTGGTGTATGTGGCTGGCATCCTAGCTGCTGAGCTACCAGTGCCAAGCCTCCTTTTATTTTTTAAACACTCTTGAGCGGATGTCATGAATTGGAGAATTGCAAGTATGGGCATTTGGCCATTGGAGAATAGTACAAAGATGGATTTCTGTTTTGCTTAGAGTCCTGGATCCCAAGTGTATGTGCTTTTTCTTCACCTGCATCCTTTCATCTTCTTCACAGATGGCAGAAGATCTTCAAGTCCCGCCTGGTGGAGTTGGTAGTGACCTATGGGAACACCTTCTTTGTGGTTCTGATTGTCATCCTTGTGCTGTTGGTCATCGGTGAGTGAGCTGTGGCTGAGAGTGGATTCCTGATCTGATTTTGGCCTCTGCTGTAAATCCCTGTGCCATTTCTGATGTGTAGTGTACAGTTTTGGCTTCTCAGAGTCAGACTGTTTAAATGCTTCCTTCTTTTTCTTGGGGAAGAAATGTTATTTACCCATACTGCTAACTGGAGTACAGCCCTTACTTTGAGAGATACCTTTAGCAGTGGGCAGGGGCTTTATAGCAAGCAGCCTTTGTGTACCTTTAAGATGACCACCTTGCATTTCTGAGGCACTCCTCAGATCATTCTAGAACCTGAAGCCAAGAGCAGCTAATTCGCCCATAACCTTAGTCTAAGTAGTGCAGCTTACCTAGGACCCCAGTCACTTAACAACTGTGTTCATTTTCTCCCTCAGTGCTTAAAACAGGGCACTGAGCAGCCAGGTGGACAGGGAGCCCAGCTGGGCAGTCCTGCTATGTTCTGTAGTATGAGGAAGAGACCAAGATATCTGGCAGCATACCTTAGAGAAAATCCCAGACCTCTCTGGATCTGGGCTAGGCTTTAGGTTTTTGGGGATCCTTCCAGCTCTGTAGTTCTCTAAGCCTGGACATTGAGGTGCTTACCAGCAGGCACTTGAAAGATAAACTGGCCTGGGGCAAGCTCAAGGGATGGGGCCAGAGGCCAGGTGGTCTTAAGGTGGTAGCATAAGACTGCTTGGAGACAGGAGGAATGAATAAAGCTCTTGTCTGCCTGTTGTTAGGTATTTGTTGTTTTGCTTTGGTAAGTGATCAATGTGTCTTCCTGCTTGGACTGCAAAGTATTGGCTTGCCTCTGCTATGACAGCAGTCTTATCTTAGAGCTGTGATGACCATTTAGGTGTGGAGTACTCCTCAACAGAAACACAGCAGGGGGTAGGAGGCTGCAGTTCAGGGGAATGCCCCAAGCTCCACCTGCTAGCTGGGGCATTAGGCATTTCTCCTTTTGATATCTGGGCCTGACAGGATGTGTTCAGACAGGACTTCCCCTGAATAGGCCAGGTGTGGCCTGCTAATTCATAACCACAGAGGGTAGCTGCTGCCTGCCCTCATACCTCACTGTTTTTTTTTTTTTAGAGACAGAGTCTCACTTTCTCACCCTCAGTAGAGTGCTATGGCATCACAGTTCACAGCAACCTCCAGCTCTTGGGCTTAGGCGATTCTCTTGCCTCAGCCTCCCAAGTAGCTGGGACTACAGGTGTCCACCACAATGCCTGGCTATTTTTTGTTGCAGTTTGGCCGAGGCCGGGTTTGAACCCACCACCCTTGGTATATGGGGCTGGCGCCCTACTCACTGAACCACAGGCGCTGCCCATTCCTCACTGTTTTTGAAATACTTAGCAAGGCCCCGAGAGGCAGTTCTTTGCAATCAGGGTTCTTTCCCTGAGCCTCAGCAGCCTCTGAGCTAGGAGTAGGTGGGCAATATGTGTGTTGTTCCTGGAGCTGAGCGCCATGAAAAGCTGGGCCACTGAGTATTTGAATTAGGTGTGTGTGTTTTCACTTTCGAGGTTGGAGTGAGGGCAAGAGTTGGAGAAAGGAAGGACCTTTTTGAGGATTATTCGAATCCTCAGGGCCTTGCCCTTTTCCCAAACCAGAGCCATAGACGTGTCTCTTTCCCAGTACAGCTTAGCGGGCCAGAGGCCTCTGTGGAATTCAGTAGTTGACAAAGTAAGCCTTCATTCTTTTGGGATCAGAGAACTGCTTGGAAGTTCTACAGAGACTTACAGCTATGATGACTGGCAGCTTCCTACCCTCATTAATGTTAGGGAGCATTATCTAGAGAGATCTGCAAAGTCTTCTCTTAATAAAAGTGTTGTTGGCTCGGTGCCTGTGGCTCAATGGGCTAAGGCGCCAGCCACGTACACCTGAGCTGGTGGGTTCGAATCCAGCCTGGGCCTGCCAAACAATGACGGCTGCAACCAAAAGGCCAGGCGTTGTGGCGGGTGCCTGCAGTCCCAGTTACCTGGGAGGCAGAGGCAGGAGACTCGCTTGAGCCCAGGAATTGGAGGTTGCTGTGAGCTGTGATGCCATAGCACTCTATCCAGGGTGACAGCTGAAGCTCTGTCTCAAAAAAAGATAAAATAAAATAAAAGTGTTGTTACCAGCAGATACTATGGAAAGGTACTGGCATAACCAGCCCAAGCTGTGGCCCTGGACAGCTCCTGTCCTTCCCTCAGAGGGACCTCAATCAGATCGAACTGGAGGGTGCAGGATCCACCTGCCTCGGGTGAGGCCCAGGGATAGGGAGGGCCATAATCTTCTGTGACACTTAGACTAGTGTTGCTGATCATCCCCTATCCGCAGTCTCTTCTTGGCTGTCAGGGTGGTTGTGAGGATGGTGGGATTTCTGGATGCAGGTTATTAGTGTACAACAACTATTACATCTTTTTTTCCCCCGCTTATAAAAATAAAATAATGCATTTTTTTTTTTTTTGAGACAGATCCTGAAGCTGTCGCCCTGGGTAGAGTGCTGTGGCATCACAGTTCATAGCAACCTCCAATGCCTGGGCTCAAGCAATTCTCTTGCCTCAGCCTCCCAAGTAGCTGGACTACAGGCACCCACCACAACACTCGGCTATTTTTTTTTTTTTTTTGCAGTTTTTGGCCAGGGCTGGGTTTGAACCTGCCACCTCCGGCATATGGGGCTAGTGCCCTACTCCTTTGAGTCAGAGGCACCGCCCACCTGGCTATTTTTTGGTTGTAGTTGTTTGGCAGGCCTGGCTGGATTCGAACTTGGCCAGTTCTGATATATGTGGCTGGCGCCTTAGCCACTTGACCTGTCGGCAGTGAGCCAATAATGCTTATTTTTAAAAATTCAAAAATTGACCTTAGAAAGTTAAAGTCCTCTGTAATCTTGTGCCCACAGATAATCATCGTGAACCTTTGCTATTCATTTCCAATGCTGACACCTTTGTTAAAATGTTTATGGCAGAGGATCATATATATAGTTTTTGGATTGTTTTCTACTTACTATGCCTGAGATGTGTTTTTATAGCAATTCCATTCTTTTTAAAGATTATATAGTATTTTTCATATGGTTGTACCACAATTTAGTTCTTGCACTGTAAGCATTGCAGATTATTTCAATTGCTTCTGCAGGATAAATTTGTAGAGGTGGAATTGCCGAACCTGAGGGTATGAGCTTTTTACATTTTCTAGCAGGTGTGGTCTTGTGCGAGTGTTTGCCTCTGCTGGCAGCATTTGGGAGTGTTCACTTCATGGTGCAGATATAATACAAGGACTCATGGGTAGGCAGAGTTTTATAATGTAAGATCAGCTTAAAAATCAAGCAGTGTAAAACCAGAAGTTAAGAGTCAAACATACCCATTCTGTGATGTCTTGCTCCTCTCATGTGGGAGTCCATTAATAGCCTTCTTTAGATGGATCATTGTGTACTCACTTAAAAGGGTGGTTCAGGGTAATCAGGAAAAATGTAGTAGGTTTGGTGTGGCTTTACATACAGACAGATGTACTCATGTACATAGATTTTTAAGCTGGAGGAGTTGCAAAAACATGTTAAAGATAAGGTGTGTGTTATAGAGCCAATAAATGAACTGAAAATGACTTTAGATAAGGTGGCCACACTCTTATCGTGTATGCTGGTTGAGGTGACTACGTTATGGGATATTTTTACTTTCCCCATTTGTAATGTGTTTGAATGTTTGATAAGCCCAAATTCCTTTTGTAACCAGAATAAATTTTTTTTTTTTGAGACAAAGTCTCACTATGTTGCCCGCAGAGTGCCTGTGGCATCACAACTCACTAGCAACCTCAAACTCTTGGGCTCAAGCAATCCTGTTGCCTCACCCTCCCTAGTAGCTGAGACTACAGGCACCCGCCACAATGCCTGACTATTTTGTTTGTTTGTTTGATTAGCAGATTCAGGCCAGGTTCAAACCCACCAGCCTTGGTGCATGTGACTGGTACCCTAACCACTGAGTTACGGGGTGCTGAACCCAGAATAAAATACTATAAAGAATAAAACCCATTGTAAAGTTTATAAGCAGAAATCCTGACTCTCTATATAAGCAGAAATCCTGACTCTCTAGCACGCCTTCTGTGGGTCATCCCTCCTGAGCAGGTGTTTCTGTGGACAAGACCATGTTGGCCAATCATGGGGTGGCTGTGGGCCACTTGGAGATAAACAGAATAAGATGTGGTTGGGGCACCATGGGAAGAAAAACCTGCCCTGTTGCCAGCAGTACCTTAGGCTTGGTTAGCATCTTGAACTGTACAGCAAGCTGTTGTCTGAGCAGAATGGGGCCATGCTAGAAGCTGGAGGGGAGTGTGGTCTGAGGGCCATAGTTTCCAAGAAAGCGCGTCACAAGGGGTATTCGTATGTGTAGAAGTGGGCGTAAATGGGGAGATGGATGTGAGGGAAATGAGGCCAGCCTGTTTTGTGGTACCTGTCCCTGTAGTACAGGTCAATCTTGCCCAAGTGACAACTATATGCCTAGGTCTCTTTGCTTCCCCATAGATGCTGTACGTGAGATTCGGAAGTATGATGATGTGACAGAAAAGGTGAACCTCCAGAATAATCCTGGGGCCATGGAACACTTCCACATGAAGCTTTTCCGTGCCCAGAGGAATCTCTACATTGCTGGTTTCTCCTTGTTGCTGTCCTTGTGAGTAGGGAGGGGCTAGGGATTGCAAAGGGAGCCCTGGGCTAGCGAGGGACACAAAGGCATTTTGATGACTCCTCAGTCTATGGTCTGGACCCAGGGGACGTGTCTGAGTTAGAGAAGCCACATGGTCCCCCATCCCCAACTTCCAAAGGTAGCATGGAGGGTGGGAGAGGGCTAAATGGACTGCTAGAGGAGCCTGAGATACTAGGCACTCTTGTGTTCTGTTTGCATGGAGCTTGAAGTACATGGCAAGGCCTTGCCTCTGGGACCAGCGCATGGGGAGCAAATGAACAGAGGTGTTTTGTGTGGGGTGCTGACTTGGGGACTGAGGGTAGAAATGGTCCAAAGGGGTTGATACCAAGCCTTTCCATAGGGTCTGCCCAGATGGAACCTATAATGGGGCATGTGTTGCTCCATGGTGGCCTGAGTACTTCTGGTATTTTCTCAGACAGACTAAGTGCTTTGGTCAGAGCCTGGGGAAAGCTAGCTGGGCAAGGCTGGACTAGCAGAAAGCGCTTATTTGGGCCTAGGACCCTGTTCACTGCCTCTGGCTTCACACAGGGTCTCTGGTCTGTAGGGGCTAGCTGAGTGATGGATGGGAGCGCAGACTGAGGGCACACAAAGTGTCCGGAAGGTCCCTGCTATGCAGTCTGGGCAGAGAAGCCCGGTGCTTGTGTTCATCTGTGCTGTTAGAACAAAGCACCCGAGACTAGTTAATTTGCAGGCAAAAGACATTATTTCTCACAGTTTTGGAAGCTGGGAAATCTAAGACCCACATGCCAGCAGGTGTGGTGTCTGGTGAGGGTTGCTCTGTTTTTCAAGACGGTGTGTCCTCTGGAGGGGAAGAACACTGTGTCCTTACATGGTAGAAGGGACAGAAGTGCAAAAAGAGGGTCCAAGCTAGTTGCTTCCAGACCTTCTATAGAGTACTGCTCCATTCATGAGTGCAGCCCTCATGGTGTGCTCACTTCTCTCTCTCTCTCTTTTTTTTTTTTTTGAGACAATCTCAAGCTGTCGCCTGTGACATCATTCATAGCTTACATCAATCTCCAACTCTTGGACTTAAGCGATCCTCTTGCCTCAGTTTTTTTTTCTATTTTTAGTAGAGACGGGATCTTGCTCTGGCTCAGGCTGGTCTCTAACCTGTGAGCTCAAGCGATCTACCTGCCTTGGTCTCCCAGAGTGCTAGAGTAACAGGCATGAGCCTCTGTGCCCAGCCTGTGATCACTTCTGGAAAGGCTCTGCCTCTTTTTTTTTTTTTTTTTTTTTGAGACAGCGCCTCAAGCTGTCACCCTGGATAGAGTGCTGTGGCATCACAGCTCACATCAACCCCCAATTCCTGGGCTCAAGCAAGTCTCCTGCCTCCGCCTCCCAAGTAGCTGGGACTACAGGCGCCCGCCACAACGCCCGGCCATTTTTTGGTTGCAGCGTCATTGTTGTTTGGCGAGCCTGGGCTGGATTTGAACCTGCAAACTCAGGTGTACGTGGCTAGTGCCTTAGCCTGTTGAGCCACAGGCACCGAGCCAAGGCTCTGCCTCTTAATGCCACTACAGTGGGGGTTAAATTTCAATGCATGAGTTTAGGGGACATACAGACTGTAGCACCAAGTAAACATGGATTTTGAGGCCAGGCTTATGGATGGTGATTTCTTGCTTGGTTTTGTTCCCAAAGACTTCAGACTCTCAGTGTCACCTGAAGTGTCTGTCCTCACTAGGCTTTAGGATAATTATTTGTCTGGGTTTTAACTTTTCAGGAAGAAAACCTCAGTTGTTCAAATGATCTTGGACTCTGTAGGTCCAATGGAAAGGGGAGAGGGTAGAGGTGGAAAAGGCAAACATTTTTCAATATACTATTGGGTTATAGATGTAATCTACAAACTTGTCTTCAAATTTAGGAAAATCAGGAAATGAGAAGGCTGAGAGGTAGTATCACATACCGTAGATTTTTTTTTTTTTGAGACAGAGCCTCAAGGTGTCACTCTGGGTAGAGTGCCGTGGCATCACAGCTCACAGCAACCTCCAATTCCTGGGCTCAAGCGAGTCTCTTGCCTCTGCCTCCCAAGTAGCTGGGACTATAGGCGCCTGCCACAATGCCCGGTCTTTTTTTGGTTGCAGCCGTCATTGTTGTTGGGCGGCCCGGGCTGGATTCGAACCCGCCAGCTCAGGTGTATGTGGCTGGCGCCTTAGCCCCATTGAGCCACAGGCACTGAGCCATACCCTAGATTTTTAAGGTGTGGGAAGCTCTAAAAGAGTATGATATTGTGGTTTTAGACTGAAAGGGAAGCAAATCCAGAGGACTGTCTCAAAGATTCTGAAGATGACTGCACATGGGCCAAATGAGGAGTAAAGGTCCAGAGAGAGGGGAAAGACACAGCTAAGACCATCTACCAGAAAAGCATCCAGAACTTTAGGAATAGTATTCGCAAGGTGAAGGCCACCTGCAAGCTCTGGACCGGGAAGCATGGGGAAAAACTGGGGAGAAGGCAGTCCCCTGTGTATGTCTGTGTTGAGTAAGGGGTGGTAGGTAGTAGGCTGAGGACAAAGGATATGTTGGGATGAGAGAATTGAGATCTTAGATGGGCAAGTGTGTATGAGGAGGCCTAGATTCTCTAGATCATTGGTTCTCTACCTTCCTAATGCCGCAGCCCTTTAAGACAGTTCCTGTGGGTCGTGACCCACAGGTTGAGAACCACTGCTCTACATGGTATAGTTTTTGCTGAGACTTGATGAGATTATGTCCAGCAGTGAGCTATTGAGATCATTTGCAGGTGGGATTTCCACCAACCCTTGGGGAGTTGCAGAGTGGGAGAGATGTTAGATGGCTGCAGACAGGCAAGCATCCCAGTTTCCAGAGGGAAGAGCAGATAGGTGAGAAAATAGCCAGAATGGGAGAGCTATTCTAGAAAGAGTAGCTCTGTGTGCTCTCAGGAGAGAGAGGCAGCAGCAGTGGTGACTGAATTCCTAGGAGGTTCTGTTGTCTTACCCCAGCCTCTGGTGGATGGAGAGTGGGTGGAGCTTCAGCTCCATGTTTGCCAGCCTCTCAGTCTGTTCTTAGGGACCAGTTGCTGATGTGTGGGCAGGATGGAGTTAGGTGTGGTCCCAACACATGAGTGGCTGCTGCATGGATCAGCTTCATCCAAATAGAGGCCTTGGGAAGCTTGCTTTCCACTCCTACCTACTCAGTGTTTATCTTATGAAGGCATTTGTCATGATGAGCAGACATAGGGAGAAATGGCTACCAGGAGAAATAGCAAGTAGGTTAGGGACCATTGAGAATCTTCAGTTGTTCAGATGGGCTCATGGATTGGACTAACTCGAATGAGACTTGAGTTTTTAATGAGTCCTAAATGTGTGTACAGGTTCATACAGGGCAGGGAAGATTGGGCTAACCAGGAACTCACAGACTTGGGAGTTGGGGCTTAACTCATCAGTGTGAGTTAGCAGCAGAGCTGCTGCTAAACCTGGTGAGCTGTTGGCATCCCTCAGTGAGGACTGAGGATAGGTGGGAGCTACTATCCCTACTGGGCTACTGGCAGTCATGTGCTACCTGGAGGGTTGTGTTTGGGGCCTCATTTTTTTGGGAGTTCCAGCAGACTGCAGATTGTTCCTTCAGCAACTGTCATAGCAGTGGCTGATAGGCTAGTGCTTATTCCTCACAGACCGGGGCTCTAAATCCTGTACGCTTCTGACTGTTTTGCTTTCATCATCTTAATTTTAGGACATCTCCATGTTAAGTGCTAGAGAGTTGTCTGACCATGTCAGGAGAAAGCGGAATAGTCACCTCCCTTCTGTGGCTTTGAGGTAGCCAGACTACTAGGCAAATAAGTGTATGCTCAGCCTAGTCGTCTGTATGTGTTACTGTTAAGCCAGGGTGTTCTAGGTTAATTCCTTCAGTTGACTTTTTTTTTTTTTTTTTTTTAAGGTAGTGTCTTGCTATGTCACCCTCGGTAGAGTGCCATGGTATCACAGCTCACAGCAATCTCCCAACTCTTAGGCCTAAGTGATTCTCTTGCCTCAGCCTCCCAAGTAGCTGGGACTATAGGTGCCCACCACACGCCTGGCAGTTTTTTTGGTTGTTGTTGCTGTTGTCATTGTTGGTTAGCTGGCCCAGGCCAGGCTTGAACTTGCCAGCCTTGGTGCACGCGCTTGGCACTGTAACCACTGTGCTCCGCTTGCTGAGCCCAGTTGACTTTTTTTTTTTTTTGAGACAGTCTCACTTTGTCACCCTCGGTAGAGTGCTGTGGCATCACAGCTCACAGTAACCTCAAACTCTTGGGCTTAAGTGATTCTCTTTCCTCAGCCTCCCAAGTAGCTGGAACTACAGGCACCTGCCCACAACGCCACCTATTTTTTGGTTGTAGTTGTCATTGTTGTTTGGCAGACCCAGGCTGGATTTGAACCTACCAGCTCTGGTGTATGTGGCTGGTGCTCTAGCCGCTGAGCTACAGGTGCTGAGCCCCAGTTGACTTTTTAAAAATTGACATACAATAAAAGCACCATTTCTGGCATATGAGTTTTTTTGACAAATGCAGATTGTCAGTTAATGCCACTGCAATCAGGATGTAGCATGGTTTGCAGTTTGCTTTCTAATGTATCTGGGTGGCTTCAGATAACAGGCAGTTCTCATTTGAACACTGCAGAATTCCTGAAGTGATGCATGCAGAGATTAGACGCAAGGTTAAATTTGGACCCACTGTTGTAATCTGCTCTTACAGCCACTTTTCTGTTACCTCCTCCTTGACAAACATGTAAGGCCTCACCTATTCACTTTTAAACATGTTCGACAAGTGGCTGTATTAACTTCTTAGCCAGATTGTTCATGTAGCCACACACATCCTCCCTCCCCATTGCAGCCGTCAGATGCTGTGAGCTGTGCGAGAGCAGCCTTGCTGTGCCTGTAGCACCCTCCTGTGGCCCCATTCAGTAGCTTAAAACAGTCATGAGGCTGGACTTTCATAATTTCTTAGACAAGTAATCGGTGATCCCAGGGATCAGTATGGATTCGTCAACAAACAGTCTATTTAAGCATTTCTAGAACTTTGCCAGAAATACATACTGCTCCCTGGTTTGAGGGTTAGATCCTGTGGTGGCAGCTGTTAACCCTTGAGGAACTTCTTTTTTTATGTGATATGAGCTATAGAAATGTCCTTACCTGAACGAACCGCATGTGTGCACAGTCCATGAGCGACTTGTAGGGAACCCTGAGAAAGCTAGGCAGCCTCTTCATTATTTCTTCTAGTGAAAAGTCATACTTTCTTTTTTTTTTTTGAGACAGTCTCACTATGTCGCCCTCAGTAGAGTGCAGTGGCATCACGGCTCACAGCAACCTTAAACTCTTGGGCTTAAGCAATTCTCTTGCTTCAGCCTCCCAAGTATTGGGGACTACAGGCGCCCGCCACAATGCCTGGCTATTTTTTGGTTGTAGTTGGCCTGGGCTGGATTCGAACCCACCAGCTCCTGTGTATGTGGCTGGTGCCCTAGCCGCTGAACTACAGGCACCAAGCCAAAAAATCATACTTTTCACTGTGAAGTGAACAAGCTCTTCCTTAAAAAACTTCCAGTAATAAAGAAGAGTCCTGTGAACTCCCCTGTGATCCCATCCCCAGGCAATAGTTGGGACGTTTTCAAACTTTTTTAGTAAATTTTCACATAACTATATATTTTTTCTTAGAGTTGCCATAGTTGTTTTCACCCTGCTTTGACTAGCCGTTTTCACCTAATGCTATATCTTGATGATTTTTCCAAGTAATTCATGCATACCTCCTTCATTTGTCTTAATGGTTGTTATGAATGGGTGCTCTGTTACCGTAGGGGCCATCATGATTAACTGATTGTCTGCTCTGGGATATGTGAGCCGGTTTGAGATGTTTACTGTTAAAACCCAGTGCCCTTTCTGTACATTTGCACCTTGGAACTGGATTGCTGGCACCCAGTCCCTGGTCCCTTGCTACTCTTTTTTTTTTTTTTTTTGAGACAGAGCCTTAAGCTGTCACCCTGGATACAGTGCCATGGCATTACAGCTCACAGCAACTTCCAATTCCTGGGCTCAAGCGAGTCTCTTGCCTCCGCCTCCCAAGTAGCTGGGACCAAAGGCGCCCGCCACAATGCCCGGCCATTTTTTGGTTGCAGCCATCATTGTTGTTTGGCGGGCCCGGGCTGGATTCAAACCTCCAGCTCAGGTGTACGTGGCTGGTGCCTTAGCCCGTTGAGCCATGGGCTCTGAGCCAGGTCTCTTGCTACTCTTTTTAAGTTTGGCCCAGAGCCTGGGAGCCTTGGCAGGACGGGTCAGAAATGTAGACTCATGGGCTTGCCCTGGGCCTGCTGGGGAGAAGCTGGGATATGATGAGCTACTTGTGACCCTGTGCATGTTAGCGAGGCTGGGATGGTGCCACTGTAGCACATCTCCCTGTGGCCATGACCTGGAGGCTTATAGTGCTTCTGGACATCATGGTGGGGTTTCATTGCCTGTGGTAGAATCATCCAGGTCTAGACTTGTTGAAATGTATTGAACACTTGGAGGATTCACGTACTTACTTTCCTAGGTTGGTTCTTTTAGAAACCATGTCATAGTTGCCCTTTGGGTTTTTGAAGTATGCCTCTCATGGCTGTCAGCACGTGCTGTCTGCCCTAGCTAGAGTGTGAGTAAATGGGCTAATCCCTGTTTGCAGCTAATCTTTGTTTTCTTCTCTGAGTCTTTGTTTACATGCCCCTTCAAATAACTGGGGAAAGGCAAAGAAGGTAGAGTAGTCGGGGGAGACTGTCTCATAGGATGAGAGCACAGAGGTGGGTGCTCACCTTCACATGCTCTAGAACAGTGGTTCTCAACCTTCCTAATGCCCTGACCCTTTGATACAGTTCTTCATGTTGTGGTGACTCCTAACCATAAGTAGCAATGAAAATAATTTTATGGGCTTGGCGCCTGTGGCTCAATGGGCTAAGGCGCTAGCCACATACACCTGAGCTGGCAGGTTCGAATTCAGCCCGGGCCCGCCAAACAACAATGACGGTTGCATCCAAAAAATGACTGGGCATTGTAGTGGGCCCCTGTGGTCCCAGCTACTTGGGAGGTGGAGGCAGGAGACTCGTTTGAGCCCAGGAATTGGAGGTTGCTGTGTGCTGTAATGCCACAGCACTCTATCCAGAGTGACAGCTTGAGGCTCTGTCTCCAAAAAAAAAAAAAGAAAATTTTATGGTTGAGGGTCACCACAACATGAGGAACTGTATTAAAGAGTTGCAGCATTTGGAGGGTTGAGAACCACTGCTGTATAAGGTCCTAGGAAGCCAGAGGGACCAGGAGGATCAGGAGCCTGGAGACTCGCGTCCCCAGGCCGGTGCTGCCACTTTAGCACCTGTGTGGCTTTGGGTAAGCAACTTACCTCCTGCCCAGAAATCTTCTCTTCTGTTTAGATATGGGCTTATCAAGAAGACTGGATGGTCACATGGCCTGGCCTGTGTGTGCACAAGCTGTTAGGATGATTCATTTGGTTCGAGCTGGAACCAGTAAGGACCTCGGTAATCTTCCATGTCATATGGGCCTTTGTAAGCAGAAGAAGGCAGCCCAGGTGAGATGGAGTGGCTTGAGGGGCACAACTTGAGCGGCCAAGCTTACAGCCCTTGCCTAGTCCCTGTCCCTTATTCAGATAGCAGCCTTCTCTCTTGGTGTAAGCTGCTGATACCAGGTAGTTTTTTCCAGTCTGCCTCTGGCTGCAGGTCAGACAGGGGCTGCTTTGTTTCCTGAGTAGGCATTACCTGGCTTTTGGTAGAAAGGTACCTACCTGTATGATCTGTGAGCTAACTTCGACCTTCCTATGTATCTTCATTAATCTGGATTTTCTGAGTCTCAGCTTGGTGCTTGTAGCACAGTGGTTACAGCGCTAGCCACATGCACCAAGGCTGGTGGGTTCAAACTTGGCTCCAGCCAGCTAAACAACAACAACTGCAACAAAAAAAATAGCTGGGTGTTGTGGCGGGCACCTGTAGTCCCAGCTATTTGGGAGGCTGAGGTAAGAGAATCACTTAAGTCCAAGAGTTGGAGGTTGCTGTGAGCTGTGATGCCATGACACTCTACCAGGGGTGACAGAGTGAGCCTCTATCTCTAGAAAAAAAAAGAAACTTGAATCTCCTGTTCTCTTTCACATTCCTAAGTATTGGGAAGATCTAGCATAAACGTATTCACTATAGGAAGATGCAGCTTTAAATAAGCAAAAACAGGAAAAATAATATCTATGAACTGCTCCTAGAACTACTATTTACACAAATCTCTGCCTTGTATACCTTTCTAGACTTTTCTACACATAATAGCAGCTCCTACTTGTTAAACATTCTATGTGTCACACACATAGTATGTTTTTACAACAACTCTATGAGGAAGAGACTGAGATTCAAAAAAACTCAGGAACCTCTCCAAGTTCCCAGAGCTGGTCATCACCAGAGCTGAGAATTTAGATTTGTGGACCTGGGGTTTTCCCTACAGAATCCACATGTTCCTTAACTGCCATGTGGTAACTTCTTTTTTTTTTTTGTAGAGACAGAGTCTCACTTTATCACCCTTGGTAGAGTGCCGTGGGGTCACACTACTTACAGCAACCTCCAACTCCTGGACTTAGGCAATTCTCCTGCCTCAGCCTCCTGAGTAGCTGGGACTACAGGTGCCCATCACAACACCCGGCTATTTTTTTGTTTTGCAGTTCGGCTGAGGCTGGCCTTGAACCTGCCACCTTTGGTATATGGGGCCGGCACCCTACTCGCTGAGCCATAGGCGCCGCCCCATGTGGTACCTTCTTTTACTCAGTTTATCTTGAATGTTTTTCCAGGGCACCTGATCAGTGTCTTCAGCATTCATAATCTTATGGGGTTTTTTAATGTGAAATACATGCCACGTAAGACTCACTGTCACAGTCATTTCTGGTGTTGGGCTCAGGAGTGTTAAGGGCTTTCATATGGTTGTGTAGCCAGCCTCCTGCAGAACTGGAGGTCTGTCAGCTATGAATGGCCTGTGGCTTTCCCCTACTTAGCCTTTCTTCCTCCTTATCCTTGAAACCCCTGGTGTATAGTAGGGCCACCTGCATCCTGTGATTGCAGACCCCAGTGGAAGCCTCTGTCCTGTCCACCGTGTCCCTGTCAAGTGACCTTTCTGACATGTAGAACCAATCATGTCACCCTATTCCTTTGGTGCTTTCTTTGCTATTTGGGGAGCACAGCTGGCCATAGTCGATCTGGAGCCTTGGGGGGTGAGTCTGGTGGTAGCTCCTGCTGGTATGGATTTTGTGTGTTCAGAGGACCACACTGTTTTCTCTGCCTTAGCTGAAATATCAGTCAAGGTCAGGACCAAAGTGGCTGTCAGTAGCCAGACCCAGGAAGGTCCATGATTGTATGAGTTCCCTCCTTTGATTTCTAATGATCCGAACTTGATCCACAGGGATCTCATTTCCTCCTTACCTCTCCAGGGCCAGATCCCATCACAGCCATTGGCCTGCCTGTACTTCTCTGCTAAGCTCCTTTTTAATTTTTTTTTTTGAGGAAAAGTATTTGGTTTGTTCAAGTTTCTCTGATCTCTCTGAGAAATCTGAGTCAGTGTAGACTATTCAATAGAACTTTCTGCAGCAATGAAAATGTCCTATAACTAAGCTGTCTCCTCATGTGGCTATTTGAGCACTTGAAATGTGACTCAGGAAGGTTAGTGTGATTGAGAAACTGAGCTTTTAACCTTAAGTTTCAGTTTAAATAGCCATACACATCTAGTCACTACTGGCTGCTGTTTTGGACAGTGCAGCTGTAGACTGATAGTTTTTTTTTTTGATACAGAATCTCACTATGTTACCCTGGATAGGGTGCTGTGACGTCACAGCTCACAGCAATCTCAAACTCTTGGCCTCTTAAGCAATTCTCTTGCCTCAGCCTCCCAAGTAACTGGGACTACAGGCACCTGCCACAATGCTTGGCTACTTTTTGTTGTTGTTGTTGTTCTTGCAGTTGTCATTGTTGTTTTAGCAGGCCTGGGCCAGATTCAAAACCACTAGCCCTGGTGTATGTGGCCAGTGCCCTAACCACTGAGTTATGGGCACCGAGCCGGACTGGTAGTTTTCTTTTCTTTTTTTGTTTTTTTTGAGACAGGGCCTCAAGGTGTCACCCTGGGTAGAGTACTGTGGCATCACAGCTCACAGCAACCTCCAACTCCTGGGTTCAAGCAATTCTCCTGCCTTCACCTCCCAAGTAGCTGTGACTACAGGCACCTGCCTCAATGCCTGGCTTTTTTTTTTTTTTTTGGTTGCAGCTGTCATTGTTGTTCGGTGGGCCCTGGGTTGGATTTGAACCCACCAGCTCAGGTGTGTGTGGTTGGCGCCTTAGCTGCTTGAGCCATAGGTGCCAAGCCTTTTTTTTTCCTTTTTTTTTGCAGAGACATTGTCTCACTTTATCGCCCTGAGTAGAGTGCTGTGGCGTTACATAGCTCACAGCAACTTCCAAGTCCTGGGCTTAGGCGATTCTCTTGCCTCAGCCTCCTGAGTAGCTGAGACTACAGGCACCTGCCACAACGCCCAGCTATTTTTCTGTTCTTGCAGTTTGGCCGAGGTTGAGTTTGAACCCATCACCTTTGATATGTGGAGCCGGCGCCCTACTTGATGAGCCACAGGCACTACCCTTAATGTTTTATTTTTTGAGACAGAGTCTTGATACCGCCCTTGGTAGAGTGCCGTGGCATTACAGCTCACAGCAATCTCTAACTCTTTTTTTTTTTTTGGAGACAGAGCCTCAAGCTATTACCCTAGGTAGAGTGCCGTGGCATCACAGCTCACAGCAACCTCCAATACCTGGGCTCAAGCGAGTCTCCTGCCTCTGCCTCTCAAGTAGCTGGGACTACAGGCGCCTGCCACAATGCCCGGCCATTTTTTGGTTGCAGCCATCATTGTTGTTTGGCGGGCCCTGGGCTGGATTCGAACCCGCCAGCTCAGGGGTACGTGGCTGGCGCCTTAGCCCGTTGAGCCATAGGTGCCGAGCCAGCAATCTCTAACTCTTGAGCTGAAGTGATTCTCTTGCCTCAGCCTCCCAAGTAGCTGGGACTACAGGTGCCTGCCACAACACCTGGATGTTTGTTGTTGCAGTTGTCATTGTTTTAGCTGGCCTGGGCTGAGTTTGAATCCACCACCTTCAGTGGATGTGGCTGGCGCTGTAACCACTGTGCTATGGGTACTAAGCCTAGACTCGTAGTTTTCAGCTGGAGGCAATTTTGTTCCCTATAGGGGACATTTGTCAGTATTTGGAAATGTGTTTTGTTGTGACAGTGGGGAGAATGCCACTGACATCTAAAGGTAAGAGGCCAGAGATGCTGCTAAACCCATGGACCCACAACAGAGAAGTATCTGGCCCAAAATGTCAATGTGCTGAGGCTGAGGTCTCTGGGCTACACCCCCCAATACCTGCCCTTTAATGAGAGCAAAACCTCAATGCAGATCAGGAGCTGGGATTGGCCAGGGCTTCTGGGCTGCTTGTAGGAGGACTTGGGCCTTGGACCAGTGCCAGCGCCGGGTGCAGCCAGGTCTCATCTTCCATCTAGCATCCACTGAGCATCCTGGTGGGGCCTGGGGGATTGGTGTAGGGAGCCCCACGGGTGCTAGCAGTGATTCCTCAGTCCACCCAAGTCTCTGGCTACTTCCTTCATCCTTATAGGTGATGGTAGTCCTCCATTTTCACTCACAGCTTCTGTCACTGTTGTCTGACCAGGTAGGGCTTCAGCCCCTGCCAACTCTGGGAACCAAGGGAAGAGGCTGGCAGGGGGTCCCCAGCCGAGTGGGCTGAATCTGAAGAAAAAGGTTCCTCTGAGGGTGGAGACTTGGCACCCTTCCCTGCAGAGCTGTACTCAGCAGCTGAGTTGAGGGGTCATTGTTGGACAGCTTCCAGGCATGGGGGGACGGGGGTGGCAGAGGGGTCAGGGCATGCTCTCTGGGAAGCCTAGGTTGTCTGCTGGCAAATGGTTAAGCCCTTTTAACCCCCAGGGCTCAGTCCTCCCAGAATCTTGTGGGGTGAGGGAGGCACTGTGCTTGGACAATTCTCTATAGGTAGGTAGGTGAATTGCCTTCCAACTCTGGATTGTTGGGAAGCAAACCCCAGGTACTATGTATAGACAAAAGAATATTTTGATTTATTGCTTTGACAAGATAGGAATTTTTAAACATATGTAAGTATCTCACTTCTTACCTACAAAAAGTTTGCACTAATTCCTTTTTTTTCTTTTTTGAGACAGTTTCACTTTGTCACTCTGGGTAGAGTACCATGGTGTCATAGCTCACAGCAGTTCCTGGGCTGAAGCAATTCTCTTGCCTCAGCCTCCCAAGCAGCTGGGGCCTCAGGTGCCGGTCACCATGCCTGGCTATTTTTAGAAATGGGGTCTTGCTCTTGCTCGGGCTGGTCTCCAACTCCTGAGCTCAGGAAATTTGCCCACCTTGGCCTCCCAGAGTGCTAGGATTATAGGCGTGAGCCACCACACCTGGCCTGCAATAATTGTTTAATGACATAAAAGTTTAGTGACTGTCCACATTCCCCTTACTGCCTTATTTTTTGTTAAAGTTTATTAGTTTATTTGTCTAAAGTAATATCTAGGTAAGGTAACTAGGGAGTTAAAATTCTGACATCCAGGCTTTCCCAGAGTAAAGCAATATAACTTGGTGACTCCCTTGCGGGTACGACTGCAGGCTACTACTGTAGAAAGCCAAGCAGCAGCATTTTGTGGACTTCACTTCCATTTGTTCTCTCTCCATCCATCTGTGCATCTGTGCATCTGTGGGCTACCACCTTTTTCTAACCCACGTAAGAAATTAACAGTAGTGCTGAGATCCAGGCATTGGGCAAGAGCCTCCTTGGGAGCTACATTGATATCTAGACCACCACTCCCCACTAGGATTGCACAGCAGTGTATAGTAGGTGCCAGTATCCTTTCAAGTGCTTTTTTTCTTTAATTGAGATAAGCATCTTTGTTGCCCAGGCTAGAGTGCAGTGGCATGATCATAGCACTGTTAGCTCACTGCAACCCCAAGCTCCTGGACTCAAGCCATCCTTCTGCCTCAGCCTCCTGAGTAGCTGGGACTATAGGTGTGTGCCCTATTGCCCAGCTCATTTTTTTTATTTTTAGTAGAGATGGGATCTCACTTTTGCTCAGGCTGGTCTCCAACTCCTGAGCTCAAGCAATCCTCCCACCTTGGCCTCCCAGAGTGCTACAATTACAGGCATGAGCCACAATGTCTGGCACCTTTGGATGCTTTATCTTCCACTAAGGGAGGCCTTGAGGGAGCTCTGATAAAGTGGATTTAACCTGTGAATAACCAAAGAAGAGCTGTCTGATGCACATCAGGACCAGTGTCAGTTCCTTTTGAAACAGAGAGATTGTCTGCTCAGCTACTGAATTTGGGCCAAAGCATTCTCTTCCTCTCACTCTGAAAACAAACAGTGAATGAGCTCCTTTTGGACCCGATGCTAAGTAAGCAAGTTTCCCTTCTTCCTGTGGCAAGGTCCTTTAAAGCCTGATGTCCTAGCATCAGGGCAAAAGGGCCCTTTTCTCTGAGTGCCCAAGGATCACAGCCTCTGTGGGCCAAGAGGTAGGGTGGCAGGAACAGGAGAGCAGGGTACTACAGTGAGGTACCAAGTGTTCCTTGTCAGTTCGCTGAGTGTATTTCAGGGGCCTCTGCATTGGACCATGTTACAAAGCCCACACTTGTCCTTTGCTTTACTTCTCCCCAGGGCTCTGAGCACAGCCCTCACTCTGCTGGACACTTGGCTGTGTGTGTGAGAGAGACGGCCTTGGCCAAATGCCAGGAAGATATGGGGCTGATAACTTTTCTTTTTTTTTAAATTTTTTTATTTTTATTAAATCATAATTGTGTACATTGGTGCAATCATGGGGCACAATGTGCTGACTTTATATACAATCTGAAACATTTTCGTTGAACTGTTTAACATAGCCTTCATGGCCTTTTAATCACTGTATGAAGACATTTGTATTCTATATTTAGTAACTTTCACTTGTACCCTTGTAAGATGCACTGTAAGTGAACTTTTCTATTCCTACTACATTAAAGGTTACTTCTTCAGTAGCAAGGTGGGCAGGCCACCAGTATTCTTTTTAGGTTGAGTCAGCTAATTGTGGAATATCTTTGCCTAAATTGTCTGACCTTACTTGGTTGTGTTCTGGTTCTTGGTTTGTTCCCCAAACTTAACCAAAAACCCCTCAGATAGTTGGTTTTAAGAAAGAAGCACACCAAAACCCCAGAAACATAGCTTGTCTGCGTTACATGTTCTCCTCAACTCAGAAAGGAAGGAGGGTAGGTGCCTGACCAGCCCTGCCTCCTCTGTGCTGGTGTCACTACCTGCAGATGGTGAGCTCTATCTGGGTTGTTGGTTGGAGCTGCTGCCAGGCATGTGTGCATTTGAAGTATCCCACATTACCCCTGCCAGTACCCTTTCCAATTGTAACGTCTGTTCTTGAAGGCTAAAAGGAAGGCCGAAAAGCTGGGCCAAAATGGACTTGGGGCAGCCCTCAGCAGTGACTTTCCTTCCTTTCCTTACCTTAGCTGATGCTGTTTTGCTGCCTCCTTTTCCTGACTCCGGGCCCTTTGTGGGACACTTATGTGCCCAGGGTAGCCAAGATGCTGGTGTTACCATTCTTCACCTGAAGCCTCTCCTGGGGTGTTGGCTGGCTTTGTTTCCTTGCCCCAGTTCCTCTTTCAGCGTTTGGGGTATGCATACCCAGAGTCCATGCTGGGTTCCCCCAGGCTGTGGTAGGCCTGGAGAGTCAGCAGGTGGCGCTAGGACACCAGCTTCCTGCTTGCCCAGGGCAGAGGAGGGAGCTTTCTGGGAGGGAGCATGTCCCTGCAGGAATGTGGCGAGCTTACCTGGCTCACCTGCAGGGCTGGGTAGCCACTCCATAGAACCTTTTGGTTGGGACCAGCTTCTTTTCTACCTCTTGTTCAACCTAAAACTTCCTCCCTCTCTTCACTCAGGGAAAGATAGGGTTGGTGAAAAGCGTGAGTAAGCCATCTTCTCTCTCTGCTTGGCTGACCATGTTTCTCTAGAGTCTGTAGAGCCTGTTTCTCTTGCTTTCTCTGGCTTACTCAGCCTTCTATGAAAGCATGACTGCCCTGCTCAGTGTCCAAGAACATTCTACCAAAAAGCTGTATCAGATTCAGTTATTTGGTGCTGACATTTGTCTGCCAAGGACACATCTGGGCTCTATTAAGTTTTGCGCACTGGTTTTCCCTCATTTATTAGATGCATTTAATTTGGCCCTAGGCCATTTTGTCAGGGACAACCCTCTATCTAGCTAGGATATTCTTTTGGCTCTTAGGTTCTCACCTATTGTCCATAAGTGAATAGCCAAGAACAAGGAGTAGACAAAAAGTCTAGTTAGTGTGCCTGGGGGTGAGATGGGGGTGGCAGGCTCATTGAGGGGACTGTGGGTTGGAGTGGGATCCGGCTGGGTGGCTTGGTGTGAGAAAGCAGTAAAACTTAGAATTCTGGCAAATGCTTGTGAACCCATTGAGAAGGGCCTAGCTAGGCCAGGCATAGCTGAGGCATGAGGATTGCTTGAGTTCAGGAGTTGTGTTTGAGGTTGCTGTAAGCTATGACATTACAGCACTCTATTCAGGGTGACAGACATGTGAGCAGGTGATCAAGGCACAGAGAACAGAAAGGAAACAAAGTCATATGCAGGTGACTTTTTTTTTTTTAATTGAATCATAGCTGTGTACATTCGTTCAATCATGGGGTGAGATATTTTGCACCTGATTGGTGCAGGTGACTTTTTTTTTTTGTAGAGACAGAGTCTCACTTTATCACCCTGGGTAGAGTGCCGTGGCATCACACTGCTCACAGCAACCTCCAGCTCTTGGGCTTAAGTGAGTCTCTTGCCTCAGCCTCCCTAGCAGCTGGGACTACAGGCGCCCGCCACAGCGCCCGGCTATTTTTTTGTTTTTGCAGTTCGGCCGAGGCCGGGCTTGAACCCGCCACCTTCGGTATATGGGGCCGGCGCCCTACTCGCTGAGCCACAGGAGCCGCCCGCAGGTGACTTTTTGAGACTCAAAAAAACAAAAAGAGAAAAGGTCCTGGCCTGTGTTGCCATGGCCCTGAAAGAGTAGGCTGAGGACACAGAGGCCAGAGCTCTGGGGTCTGCCTTCATCTTGTGGTGATGAATCGTTTTCCCCTTGTGCCTTCTCAGCTGTCACTGCAGCCACAAGCCTGGCTTGTTCATTGACATGGTTCTTAAGACTGCACCTCCCTGCTGCCATCTTCCATCTTCTCTGTTGCTAACTCCTCTTATTAGCATACTCTGTGTCCGCCTGTGCAACCCTTGGTGCCAGGCTCCCAAGTGGACACAGGTGCAAGCTGGATCCAGGGAAATTCCACCCAGGCCTGACCTGTAGCCTCCAACCCGTCCCCTCAACTATTAGGGAGAGCTGTTTCTCTTGGGAGTAGGATGAGGTCATCTAGAAGGCCCCCCCCCTTTTTTTTTTTTTGAGACAGAACTTCAGCTGTCACCCTGGATAGAGTGCTGTGGCATCACAGCTGACAGCAACCTCCAATTCCAGGGCTCAAGCGAGTCTCCTGCCTCTGCCTCCCAAGTAGCTGGGACTACAGGCACCCACCACAACGCCTGGCCATTTTTTGGTTATAGCCGTCATTGTTTGGCAGGTCCAGGCTGGATTCGAACCTGCCAGCTCAGGTGTATGTGGCTGGCACCTTAGCCCGTTGAGCCACAGGTGCCGAGCCGAAGGCCCCCGTTTCAATGTGCCTGGTATGGGCATCTGGAAATGAAGGTGCAGTGCCCAGCCTTAGGGCACTACCAGCTGTGAGTGGGGCAGGTCCACAAGTGAGCAGGTGATAAGGGCACAGGGAACAGAGAGGGACAAAGGGCTGCTGTGGGAGGCTCCATAGGAGCATTCCTTTGAGGGAAGGGAGGTGACAGTCAAGCTGAGTAGAAAGGACATTCTGACTTGGAGAAGTGCTGTGCAGAATCTGGCATGTGTTCCAAGAATGATAAGGGGTTGGTGTTACTAGAGCAAAGGGCCATGTGTTTAGTGAGGGGGGAAGAACCAGCTTGCACAGGACCTGCGTGCTGGCATTAGATGGGTTGAGTGGAGTGACGTGGTCAGCTTTGGCTTGCTCTGGGGATGGGTGGGGAAGGCATGTGGCTGTCGAGAGAGAGTTGGCACTGGCAGTGGGGGTACGAGTGGGTAGTCTGTTTGGCATTGACGTGTGTAGCACTGGACTGGGGCTGGGAGGCCATGATGAGGGGGTCCAAGGTGGCTTGCCTACCTGCTACCACAGCAGAGGGTACAGGAGATGGTCAGGTCAGGCAGCCTAAGGGACAAGTTGAGTTTGGATATGTCTCAGGACATCCAGAAGCTGACATTTAGTAGGTGGCCAGGAGTAAGTCTGGGCTGCAGCTGAAGCCCTTTCAGGGATGAGATTGCCAGGAGGAAAGTGTGGGGGCCAGCTGAGGAGTGCAGACCTTGGGGAACAAAATGACCAGGCAGTGATAGGAGCTGTTACAGTCATAGGGGAGGCACCATAAGGGTGACCTGTCAGCAGCCAGATCGGCATGAGGATTCCCGAGTGGTTGCTGGGTTGGGCATTTAGGAGATGACTTGGTGGCCCTGCTGGTGGCTTGGCCAAGGCAGGCCTTGACTGGCATAGATTGGATGAAAGAGAAAAGACAATAGACTTGAGTGTAGTGATTTCAGAATGAGGTGATTGAGGGGTGAGGTTCTTTGGGGGTAGGGCAGCAGGTGGATTGGGGGGAGAATTATCTGGAATTGTCCTGGGTTGTATTGGCATAGATCCAGAAGGGGATGAGAGTACCTGGAAGCTGTGAGAGAGAACTCTTGGGGCTGGGGTGTACTTTTGGAGGAGTCTGCAAGTCTAGTGAGAAGGCATTGTGGGGGTGGGCAAGAGGAGCTGGGTCCAGGACCCAGCTGAGAGGAGACCCTGACTGTTGGCAGGCCATGGACTGAAGGTCTGGGCGGGGGCTGTGAGGGCCCTTGGGCTGAGTTTCATGTGCTGCACCCTGGCCCACGTAGGAAACTCTGCCTCTTAATAGCCTGGGAAGGCGTGGGACTGCACTGAGGAGAGCTGGGCCCCTGCTATGCTGCCATGGGCATTATTGCCACTGCCACCACTGTTGGTGGTATTAGCCATATCCCTGGGCCTGGCTTCTGCACAATCAGGGTGACAGCCATGGGCACTCCTTAGCAGCCACCTGTCTGACCTGGTGTTGGGGAGCATAAGGTAACCCTTGACCTTGCCCCCTTGTCTCCACTGTGTTCCCATGGTATCCACAGGCCCCATCTCTACCACCAGGTGGCATGTGTGCCCCTACCCATTTCCAGCTGAGAGGAGTGGGCCTCTTCCTCCACATGCTGAGCTCTGTGCGGGGGGGGGGGGGGGGGGGGGGGGGGTAGGTCGTAGTGACAAGATAGCTCGGCCACACACGGACCCAGGGCCCGCCTGGCAGGGCCG
>CAUYON010139825.1:0-23313 GCA_963573935.1 Arctocebus calabarensis | reverse complement strand
TGAGAGTAGGCTCAGCGCCTGTGGCTCAATGGGCTAAGGCGCCAGCCACGTTACACCTGAGCTGGCAGATTTAAATCCAGCCCGGGCCCGCCAAACAACAATGACTGCTGCAAAAAATGGCTGGGCATTGTGGAGGATGCCCGTAGTCCCAGCTACTTGGGAGGCGGAGGCAAGAGACTGGTTTGAGCCCAGGAATTGGAGGTTGCCGTGAGCTGTGATGCCACAGCACTCTATCCAGGGTGACAGCTTGAGGCTCTGTCTCAAAAAAAAAAAAGAAAGAAAGAAATTTGAGAGTAACAACTTTTCCTTTTATTATAATATACTAAAAACTCCAAAACCAGATTATAATCTTGTGGACAAATATTACAACATCCTTAAGGAAATCTATGTATTTTTTAGCAAGAGTGCAACTGCGTACACATGGAGACAGCCAAAAGAGATCTATAATGAGTGGGACATAGACATACTAACAGTATTAAATGGTGTTTACCAAGTGTCAGCTACTCTGCAACTATTTTAAGTTAACACATTTATTAACTTATTCAATTCTCAAAACAATTCTACAAGATAAATGTTATCATCATTGTACAGATGAGGAAATTGAGGCTCAGAAAGTTGAGCGTGCCTTCGTCACAGAGTTACTGTGGCAGAGCTGGGATGCAAATACAGGAAAGATGATTCCAGAGTTCATGCTCTTTTTCTTTTCTCTTTTTTTTTTTTTTTTTTTTGAGACAGAGTCTCATTATGTCATCCTCAGTAGAATGCCACGGCATCACAGCTCACAGCTACCTCAAACTCTTGTGCTTAAGCGATTCTCTTGCCTCAGCCTCCAGAGTAGCTGGGACTATGGGTGCCCGTCACAATGCCCAGCTATTTTTGTTGCAATTGTCATTATTGTTTAGCAGGCCCGGGCAGGTTCGAACCTGTCAGCTTTGGTGAATGTGGCCGGCACCCTACTCACTGAGCTGCAGGTGCCAAGCCCCAGAGTTCATGCTCTTAATCAGTGTTGTAGAGAGGAAGAGAAGCTGTCCCCAGATGTCCCTGGTCCTGACATACCCCATCACGGAATTTCAGATCCATAGGTACAATTTTTTCCATCCCAAGTACAAAATTTCCCACCTCACAATCATTATAGATTAACTAAGTTTGTGCATCACACTTTCAACATGGTCACAGGGAGGTAGGGTGCTGTAGTTAGGAGTACAGACCTCAGTGTCAGACCCAACAGGCTGATGCTGGGCAAGTCACTTCCACACAAGCTGTGTAGAGTCTATAGGACCTTCCTCCAGAGGCTGGAGTGAGCAGTAAGCAGTATGCAGTAAGTGCTTAGCAGAGGCCCTTAGTCACAGTAAGCACTTAATAAGCAGTTGCTGTTATAATCAGTTGGTATAAAATTATTCAAGTCACTCTCAAAACTCTGAAATTCAGAATTGCCACTGAATGTAGCATATCTCAATGCTGGTGCCCAAAGGACCTGAGCTGACCTTTTCATCAAAGCTACATCCAGGCACTATGCACGACCTCACCAGATCCTCAGGACACACCTGTAATTGGAGGTGTTATGCCCGGGTGTAGACAGGAAAATAAGCCTTGAGATTGTACGTAACTTGTCTACAATCATGCCAGTAGTAATTGGATGATTAATCCATTAACTAGATGGATCCCACAAAAAGTAACAAATAAGCAAGGAAATTACTGGGAAAACTCTTCTCTAACTCTCATAAAATCATGAAACTGAGCAGTTTCTAAATGGAGGTTCACCTTTGCTATAATTAGAGCAAGTCTGCACCCAGACAAGGCAGTTAGAACCAAGATGGTAAGGAGGAAAAATGCCATGGAAAATACACCCTCTATGCCAAGCAAACCCAAAGGGCTTCTGTCATTTCTCCCTTCAGAGACACCAAAGAAAAAGGCAAGCAGCGAGGTCAGACGGTGTTAGCGGGAAGCTGCTCTGCACCCGGTACTGCTAGTAGCCAGGGCTCCAGCCAGCGTGAGGTGTGGGACTGTGGTTCTAGACAGAAGATGTGCCTCAAAGCAGCCTCACCCAAACGTCCTGTAGAAGTTGGCTTCTGGTTTCTTCATAGAAATCTGCAGGAAAAAAAAGAAAAGATACAACACATTAGTCTTTTGCCCACTTCTTCCTTGACCCTCAACGTATTGCCATTCCCTAAATTGGAAATGTCTCTTGCTGAATTAGGACACTATTTAATCTTTTCCTTCATTTAAGGTAAAAGAAACATTTTTGTCCTTTGCCTAATAGTCTACTACATATAAGATGACAATTATTTATCATTCTCACTTAAAAATACAATGCAGAACTGATTATGATACATAATAATCATATTACAGCAAATAAAATGTAAGAGAAAGAATGAAATTTCCACTTTCATTGGCTGACATACATGCCAATATAGAGGAGGTGGCGGATATAAAATAATCATATATGAAGAAGGGCACAGCTCAGTGGTAAGGTGGAAAGTAGTGAAAATAATTCTCAGCCTCTATGTCAAAAGAAATATAATATTATCCTAAGAACATACAAGGTCTTGCGTTCCATTATCAAATAGCAGATAGCACTCAACCTGATCATTTGTTCCTAAAATCTTCTTCAAAGCTATGACCTCTCTCAATGACTCGTTCCAACTTCTAGTAATTGTCATACAAAGGTAAGCTTTTCTTTTGTCTCGCTTTGATGTTACGAGTGATATCATATGATTGAGACATCTGGAATCATGCTTCACCGTACAAGGCTCTCCGTGAACCCTTGTGGACAGGATGGTGATGTCAGTTTATTTCCCTTTTCTCTGGCCGCAGTGGAGACCAGAAAAATGCTTACACAGAAATGTTGTTGAAGTGGTTAGAGATAAGAGGAAGTTGATTAGGCACCAACGCAGAATAGAACTGGAGAGGAAAACAACGTGGAATGACTCACTAGGACAGTGTGATCTGCTTTAGAAGACACAGTCAGTCACCGGCAAAATGAGAATTGCAAAACAGAACGTGGGGAGCATAACTCAGAAGATCCACACTCTTCCTGCTCACCCCCTCACTTGCACACGTGCGTCTCCCAAACCCATCAACCCACCTCTCTGTGCCTGGGGCCCAGTTCTCTGTCCCAGTCCCAGTTTACTCCAGCACTGTGAGCCAGTGTGGGTGGAAGGATGTTCTTCCCCTAGACGCGCCGTGTCCTCCACAGCTTTGCTGCTGACATGGATGGTGTCTTGGGAAAGACTTAGTGAAGAGAACCATGAGGACCCGTTACATGTTAGTGTGAAACATAATCCATATTAATGAGAGGAAATGGCATCTTGTCCCACAGATTCTCCAGTGTCTGAAATCCAAAAATATGCAAAAAAATATCTGATACTGCCAGACCAAGAAGGAAACAGGCAGCCTTGGGGGGAGGGCAGGAAACCCACTGGGAAATTAAGATAGGTGATTGGTTAACAGCAGAACTCTTGCTGGTAATAGAACGGACTTGCCTCTTATCCTGTAAGACATAATAAAGGGGTTAAACTTGGATATCCTGGCAGCAACTCAAACTTAAAATTTCTAAAATTAAACTTCCCCCAAGAACCGGTTTCTGCTGACTTCCTTGTTTATTAAGGGTACACTTGTTCTCTCTGGTTCCAAACATGACTCATCCGCTTTATTCCTCACCCACCCGCACCACATCTAATTAAACACCACGTTGTATCTATTTTTTTCCCCCGGCACTTTTTTGCAACTCTCTGCCACTTTCTTTTCCCATCGCTTCATCTCTATTTTGGTTTTGACCTCACATTGAGCTCCCTGACTGGGGCCCCAAATTCTTCCAAACAATCCATCTGGCAGGTAGTTTCCACTTTGAGTTTGAGTCTGCTTTGATTGGATACCTCCTTCCCAAAAAGATTCTGTGGTGCCCTTTTTCTGCTGAACAGAGATGCTCCAAGCTCCTTCCAAATGCACCCCAAACTGCCTTCAGTCTCAGCAGCTTCCATCCCCCTGGGGATCAGTGGAGCTAGCTATAACCCCACTGTCCACCGCTCTACACTCCCTTAACTCCTACCATTCCTTCTCCGGTAATATGACCTCTGCACCCCAGAAATGACCTCTCCCACCATGTTTTGGCATCAGCTCAGATGTTCTCCCTTTCAGTCTCATTTGACCATCTCAAGGATCCCCCCAGCAGAGCTATCCCCTTTACTCATAGTGCCTTCGTTTTACAGCAAAACATCGTGTTGTGTCATAGGCACCATCTTTATTCAAAGCTGTTACTTTCCCTACCAGGCCCTCTGCCCTGGCAAAGAACCGCTCGGTCTGATAAGATAAAGACATCTTTTTATGCCACTCAGTGCCGGGCACGTACCCCTCACGGACTGAGTGCTCTGGAACTATTTTGTATGAACGAAGGCAGAGAGCAAAATAACTGTTCCAATATCTTGTTTTCAAGCTTTAGCATGCTGCAAAGTTACCTATGATTCGTGTTCAGCCATTCTGAGTCCAAAGGTCTGGTCAGAGACTCAGGAATATCTACTTTAAACACTTTTCACACTAAGACTCCACGAGTTTCCATAGAGAGGGGAAAGGTATCTATTTTTTCCGGCACCAACTCATGGCCTGAGCTGTTGAAATACGTTCCGAGTCAGGTGATCTCACCATCGCTGTGAGAACCTCCTGAGCAGGCACACACAAACCCAGATGAACAGCCTCCCGGGAACCCAGGCCATGTGATACAATCTTTTGTTCCTAGACTACAAACCTGTACAGCACGGTACTCCTGAATACTACAGGCAATTGTAACACTATGGTATTTGTGCACCTAAACATAGAAAATGACCGTAAAAATGTGCTAGCATACCTTATAGGGCCACCATGATCTATGCAGTCTCTCGTAGATGGAAATGCAGTGACTACTGTCATGTAGTGCGTGACTGCATTTAGTATACTTCTAACATTGTACAAGACACATATACTCAAGGAAAATAAACACTAGAAAGACATTCACCAAAATGTTAATCATGGTTATTTCTCACTTTGAGGATTATTGTGTATTTTTCATTTTGATTTATCTATATTATACATTATCTGTAATAAATATGTAATATTTTAATAACCAGAGGGGGAAAAAAATCATGCCTGAATTCAAGCGACAGCTGGGTCACTTTGAGCAAGTTGCTTAAGCTTATTCATCAATAGGTACCTCACCCAAAAATGTGGGTCAGTAATGGCACCAACTTTACAGAGCTGAGTAATAATTAAACTAAGAGGCATCATTCACATAAAATTCTGAGCACTAGTACATGAGGAAGTGGAAGTTTGAGAAGACCAGCTATGGACCTGTACAGGAATTTCAACTTCTCCACTTTTCTTTTATTCCTTTTTTTCTGACTCATTTTAATTATCTATAGTTTAGCTAGTTTACCCCTGAATTCAAACACTACAATATCAAATCATTGTTTCACTAATTTGTGGAGGTTTGTTGAGCAAAAGAACCTACATGGCTGTGGCCCAAGTTGATATTTTCCACCAGCTGTACTACATATTGGTAGTTTCAAATTGACCATATTGGCCATAATGGCCAACAAGGCAAAGAAAAGAATGATCTCCTCAATCTATGCACTCGGCCGGCACGTTGAAGTTAGCATGTGAATTCAGAACTCGGCCGGCACGTTGAAGTTAGCATGTAAAGACAAGTCATGGGACCTTTAATGATAGAAAATGGTCCAGATCTCAGATTTTATGTCGTCAAACAAAAATAAATCTTTTAAGCAAAGTACTAGAATGAAGAAATGTTTTACTTCTGGGCATACTTCAGTCATTTAACTGGAAAAATGAATTGTTATTCTGTCTGATTATTATATTCTCATTTTTCTTGGAGGTATATGTCAGTGCTGATCAGGTAAACGCCTGTAGGCACTCATTCATTCATTCAGAGATCCACACATTCCTTCCTTCATTCTCTCGCCCAACAAATATATACTGATCACTTACCTGTGCCTTCCACTCTGTAGAGACTGAGGGGACAGGACGGTCTCTTCAACTGAGGCATAAGGCAGAGCAGGAAAACGTACTCGAATGAGTACACAGATATAATTGATGCTGCAGTGAGGGAAGGGTTAGACACACGGCTTCTGGAACCAGATGGCCTGGGCTTAGGCCCAGTTCTACTACTAGGTAACCCTAACGCCTACATGACAAAGATTTCTGCCCTATAAAATAGAAATAGTTAATATTCCTACCTTTTAAGGTTGTTGTAAGAATTTGATTATATTAGAAAGAGCTACACTAAGAATTATTTGAATGCAGCCCCAAGAAGGCTGTGACAACACTTCACTACATACACACCAAATACCCAGCAGAGCTCTTGGCATGGAGAAGATATTCCAGACCTGTTGAATGAGTGAGTTTAACAAGGCCAGACTGCAGAGAGCCTGTCGACACTTGAGATTGGGGTTTGTATCTCATATTCTCTGGGGTTTTTTTTGTTGTTGTTTGGTTTTGGCTGGGGCAGGATTTGAACCTGCCACCTCCTGCCCTACTCCTTTGAGCCATAGGTGCCGCCCTATCTCATAGTCTCTAAATTGCCTACTATGATATCTTGTTTCTAGCAGGTACTAAAATATTTATTAAGTCACTATCAGGTTAAATAAACATAAAATATACTATTATAACTTTTACTGTTGTTCTTTCCTTGATGACTTTCCTTGAGAGACAAAGGGATCCTAATTTTTGAGAAGCGTTGCATGATTTAAAATGCCCCTTGTGAAGTTCTAAAAATAGATGATGGTGATGGTTTCATAACGATGAGAGTGTACGTAATGCTGGACACTGAACTGTATATTTAATAAAACTTAAAATGATTAATAGTGTATTGTATATGTTTTACTACAATAAAAAAAATCATCTGCTGAGAGTCTCTGCAGAAAGGGTAGTTGTGATGCTTGTTTTGAAAACAGAGTAAGATACTCAAGTGTGTGGCACATGGCAGAAGCTCAAAAAGATTAGTTCTCTTTCCAATAGTTTTAGATCACCACTGTCCCTGTGGGGACAAGCGCAAAGAATGACCCTTGTAGTTCCTATTGCCAGATAAAACATTGTCTCTAAGGGGAAATATCTCCAACCTTTGTAATGTTTCACAGCCCAGTACTGCAGATGGTAGAAATGACTCCTTTGGAGGAGACTGGAAAGCTTGATCTCTATTATAATGAATTCCAATATCATAAATTACAAAGTATCCAAGAAAATGCTTGAAACTATTAAAAAGAAGACAGGCCATCTACTATCCATTTTAGATAGGCATCTGCAACATTTGTTTCAAAATAACATAGTGGATTTTTTTTTTTTCAATTACAGCTCTAGCGAATTTATGCACCTCATTATAACTAATTCTGGAGGAGTTGAGGGATTAGAAAGTAGAGTCGTTAACTCTTTCTGCAGAGGAAAACCACAATAATCTACAGAGGAAGGGCGAAAGATACAAATCATTATCTTGTACTTTATACACAGACATTTTATTTTTAAAGAGCGACTCTTCGGCACCTCCCCATCAGTCTCCTTGGATAGGACTGTTTTTTTAAAAACTCAACACTGTCTTGATTGTCTGAGTTTAAATAAATCATGACATGATCCTGAGAACTTGGCAAAAACATCAATGATTTTACATCTGGCATCACACACCAGCTGCATGTGGAGGGAATGAAATGCTTTTCTGTTTCTTTACCTTGCTTCATTAGCGAGCGTGTGGGATGCGTGCATTGCCGCGGCGGCTCAGCACCCCAGATGGAGAAGCCCCCAGCAACGTCGCAGAACCCGTGCATCACTTACGGTGAAGCCGAACTTCCAAAAAATAATAGGATGGTATTTTTACTTAAATATTTTTATCTGCCAGTGGAGATGTGGGAAGGTTTTTGTTTTTGTTTTTGTTTTTTGTCAATAGAGCTATATGCTTAATGTATATAGGTGGGGCCTGTTGCGAAAGTGTCTAATGGAGAAATAACTTCAGTTGTCACAGTTGAACATATGTACAGTATGGTACCCATCTTCAAGTCATCACACAGAAAAAAAAAAAAACAATAATTTCCTTGCCAAATCTATGTCCAACACATTTTCTACTTAGTTCTTGACAACTACACTGCTTGCTGGGAAAATATCTGTGCTGTGAGCTTTCTGGTTATCTAATTAAAGTAATCTTTACTATGTCCCGGTCTCATCATAGTCATCTGCCTTATATTTGTATTTCGTTAAGTTTAGCAAATATCTCTTTATGCTAATGATCGCTGTGTAACAAATTATCCCCAGATTTAGCAACTTAAAATAAGAATAATAATGTATTGTCTCCCGGTTTCTGGGAGTCTGGAAGTCAGGAGCGACTCCGCGGAGCAGTTCCGGTGCAGGCCCCTCCTGAGTCCTCCGTTGAGATGCCGGGTGCCAGGGCTGCGGTGTCCTGAGATCTCACGGGCTGCACCGTCAGCTCCCACGTGGTTCACTCATGTTACTGCTGCACTGTTTCCGGATGTTCCTGCAAGAGGACTCGGTCCTTTTCATGTGGAACTCTCTAGACTTCTCCTTCAATGTCCCCATGACATGGCAGCGGGATCTCCCAGAGTGCCTGACCTAAGAGAGCAAAGCAGAAGAGGCGCAGCCCTGCCTTTCAGGACCCAGCCTTGGACCCACCGCCACTTCCACCGTGTTCTGTCGGTCACCCAGACCAGCCCTGCTACCGCGTGGGAGGGGGCCAGCAAGGGCTTGAAAATCAGAGATGAAGATTATGCAGGGCTTAAGACTGACTACCACACCCTAAAATCAATTTATGTTCAAATGTATAGGCATCCATTTTACATATGCTTTTTAAGCAAATAAGCTTGAACTGATTTTGCACTTTTCCCTCTTCACTGAGTATAAAAATAGCAGCATAAAAGTTCTCAGCATAATAATTTAATCAATCTAAACATTACAAACATATCTGCAGGCTCGGCGCCTGTGGTTCAACAGGCTAAGGCGCCAGTCACGTACACCTGAGCTAGCGGGTTCGAATCCAGCCTGGACCCGCCAAACAACAATGGTGGCTGCAACCAAAAAATGACCGGGCGTTGTGGCGGGCGCCTGTAGTCCCAGCTACTTGGGAGGCAGAGGCAGGAGACTCGCTTGAGCCCAGGAATTGGAGGTTGCTGTGAGCTGTGATGCCACAGCACTCTACCCACGGTGACAGCTTAAGGCTCTGTCTCAAAAAAAAAAAAACATATCTGCATTCCGCTAAAGAAAACTTTGTATCTGACCTAATAGCAACAGCTGCTTGTAACCCATTGGAAGCACTCATGAACAATGAAAACTGAAATCACTTTAAATCATTGGTCAGAATTACAGATTAGGAAACTAAATATATGGAGAGATTTTATTGTTTTATCTTATTCAACATTCTGAGATAATATCAATCACTTCCATGATTGCACCAATGTACACAATTGTGATTTAATAAAAATAGAAAATAAAAAAAACAATCACTAATCTCAAACTAGTTTTAAATACAGAAATAAAAGCTTCATCGTGATCTTCATCTGATCTTCTGAAAGCTTTTTATTAATGGCATGTGAAAGGAAGAGAATGATATTTATAGGTATTTTAAGCAAAGGAAAGAAAATATTCATCCAGAACCTACAACAAAACACTTTGTATAATCTCCAAGTGTGCACCCAACCACATACATGCAACAAATATGTCTGTGCACCTGTCGCTTTGAGATATTCTAGGGAAATAAATAAAATGAAGGCAAGGAACTTGCACCCGTTTGGGTTGATAAGGCAGGTTAACATACCTACATACTCAGCATTGCACATTAAGTTTCATAAGAAAAGGGGGAAAGTGCAGCAGAAGTTAAAGAAGAAAGAACTCAATTCAAATGGACAAACCCAGCGAAGCATTAGGAGATATGGCATTTGATCTGACTCTTTAAAGATGAGTAGATTCTAACCTTGGAAGGTAATAGGGTGGTTATTACAACAAAAGCGGCAGCAAAATCAAAGTGTAAATCAGGAAACCACAAGGTTAGTAGATGCACCATGCTGTCCTCAGCGTGGGCACAGTCTCCCACCACCTCCATATGTCAGGGGGAAGCCAGGGAGCTTCCACCTCTCTGAGGATTCTTCTGCTCCGTCCTCCCACCAGTCCGACATTGTCATTACCTTCTGCTGGCTTCTTGGTTGCATTTTCTGAGGCTGGTTTTCCTGCCATTCTGTCAGTTCTATAATTATACAAGATGCTTCCAGTAAGTTCTCTTTTTCTGTTGTTCCTGCTTCAATTAACCAGTGAAGGCTTCTATCTAGGATTTTAGATTTATTTTTAGTTGACACAGAGCTGTGCACATTCATGCAGTACATGGTGATTTTCACTACACGCAGTGCACAGAGACCGGGGCAGGGTAATTTCAAATATCTGTTATCTCAGACATTTACATTTCTTTCTGTTAGGAACATTCAATACCCTTTCTTTTAGCCATTTGACAATGCATAGAATACACATCATTGTTAACCACAGACATCCTGCCGTCCTATAATTTAAACTATTCAGATACAGCTGTTGTGTCAGATTATGTTTTCCAACATGGCCACAAAAAGATCTCCCATTGTATGTTTTCTTCTCACAACACGACCCTTCCTTACTGAGATATGAGATTTACATTCCCTTTCTTTGAATCTGAGTGGAACTGTGATTAAGCCAAAAGTATAGAATAACATTGTATGGCTTCAGGCTGGGTTACAGAAGTTCAGAAGCGTCTTCCCACGACCCCCGGGATGCTCTCATGGAAAATCTTCATTCCATGAGGAAGCCAAGAGCCCACTTGGATACAAAGAGGCCATGGGTAGCAGCGGGCGTCACAGACAGTGGCCAGAGCTGCAGTCCAGCCGCAGACACTGTCCGACAGCCTCCACTGACCTCAGATGAGAAATGCCGAGCTGAGCCCAATCAACGTGACAACACAGGGTCATTAAGAACTGACTGTGTGAATCGTGCCCTATGATTGCACCAATGTACAGAATTATGATTCAATAAAATTATAAAAAAAAAAAAAAAAGAACTGACTGTGGCATTGACCCAAGATGCCTTGGAGTGTGTTCTGACCTATCAGCTTCCGAGGTTATCAGCACTCACTCCCTGGCTGCTCAGACAGAGACCACCCTCCCTTCCCTTCTGCACGACCCTTTCTATGTGGCAGCTCGCCACATGCCAGCTTGTTTCTTCAAAACCAGCAAGAGAGAGAGGGTGTTAGCAAGATGGACATTAATTATCATAAGCATTGTGATCACACACATGTGGCCAGGTGTGTCCGCCACATGTATTTACTCAACTGGTTAAAAGCAAGTCACAGGTCTTGCCCACACTCAAGGTGAAGGGCTGAGACAAGGGTGTGAACACCAGGAAACAGGAATCATGGGACCATCTTGGAGTCTGTGTGCCAGAACTAGGATCTCAAGGAGACAGACCCAAGGAACCACATTCAAGGAGCCTCAGCAGTAACTGGGCCTGATGTCGATGACAAAACCCTGGAATTTGAGCAAATGCCATAATGAAATGAGATTTGGTAGACAGAGAAAAGAATAAACATATTTTGCACATAAGATGGATATAAATCATCAGGGTCAGAGTGTGAACGGTGGCAGAGTTGAACTTCCATTATGACCACAAGAAGAGCTCCCATTCCAGACCTTTTCTTATGATGCATCCTTGACCCTCCTCCTACAGACCCTCCCTGGTGAGTTCCAGCTGCCCCCTGAAGAATGTCTGCTTCTCTTATCTTTTTTTAATGTTTTTATTTTTTACATATACATGTAATGGTTTCCTAATGGTTTCCACTTTCTGCCTTCACAAAATTAAAAAGGCTTAAAATTTCACAACAATAACAATGTCTAAGGTAAGGACTAGAAACAAAAACCTCAAAAACAACAAAGAAAGATGCATTCAAAAAAGAAATCAGATGATTGCCACAACAAAGTATTAAGCAATAATAATTATACTAATGCAAAGAAAGTAATATTCACCTTGTCAAATAAGAGTATGTCTATTATAGAATGCTTTGACTCTGAGGATCAGTATGGAGTCATCAATTAACTTCTTATTATTTTTTTCCAAAGTCTAAAAAAATTGATAACTAATCTTTATAAACAAAAATAAAAGATAATTCCAAAAAACAGATCATGCCGAATCTTATATCTGCTTCACTTAAATAAGCTCCAGGCCACTGTCCTTTCCCTGAACTTTGATACCACAAGTCTTAGTCTAATTTTTAATTTTTTTTTCTGTCAGTAGAATTTTAGTGCTCATTTTTCTGCTCCAGTGTCTGCTTTCTCCCACAAAGGAAAGGAGTGGAATTTAGTCCCATTAAAGTGAGGAAAAGTAGGTGCCAAGATTCTATATCAATCTTCTTACCAATAACAGTTGCAATACATTTCCTTTTAAACTATGTAAAGGCAAACTCACCACCTCCTAACACCAAGTACATTCGTTTCCTAGGGTTTTCATATTGAATTATCACCAATATTTATGGTTTAAAACAACAGAAATTTGTTATTTCACAGTCCTGGAGACTAAAAGTCTGAAATTAATACATCAGCAAGGCCATGCTCTTCCTCAGACGTCCAGGGGCGAGCCCTCCCTGCTGCTTCCCAGTTCTTGCGGTTGCCATCCTTGGCTTGTGGATGCGTCCCCCCAGTTTCTGCCTCCACAGTCACAGGACATTCTGCTTGTGTCTGTCTGGGTCTTAATTTCACTCTAAGGATACCTGTCATTGGATTAGAACTTCCTCGAATCCAGTATGACCACTTTTAGCTTGATTATGTCTGCAGAGGCCTTACTTCCAAATAAGGTCCTATCCACTGGTCCTGGGGTGAGGGCTTGAACATTTCTTTTGGGGGAAACACAGGTCAACCCCCAATACACCAAGTATTAATTTTCTACCATAGATGATATAATCTAGTTTACTGGAAAAGAGTATATTTCAGTATATTTACTGGAAAAAAGTATATATGTATCTGCAGGGTCCTGCAGTCCATGTAGGAAGTCAGAGCACCAATTCATTCCAAAGTTCTTAGAGGAAGTTACCCAGAATAACAGCCCATAAGCGGCCACATGAGCTGCGTCACCCCTGGACTAATGTATCATGATTCAGCAAGTAGAAGTTACTAGAAATGCAGATTTTAATAAATCGAGGAACAAATTTCTAGGCTTTAAAGTAACCTGAAAATGGAGCAGAGTCTTATCTAAAGGAGTGAGGAGCCTGCCACAACAAGCGCTTGTTCAGAATCAGCAGAGCTGCATGGATGATCACCGGTTAGGAAGTGTCTGGTGCATAGTAAGTGCGCGGTAAATAAAAGCTGAAGCAGTGATAGAAGTGTCCTCAGAGGTGTCTTCCTAATCTGGGATTCTGTAATGTAATGCTTTATTTAGAAGGGAGTCATTTAATAACCCTAACATTTTGTATACTTAATATTTTTATTAATAACATTTCAGATTGTATATGAAACCAGCACTTTCGGCTCGGCGCCTGTGGCTCAATAGGCTAAGGCGCCAGCCACATACACCTGAGCTGGTGGGTTCGAATCCAGCCCAGGCCCGCCAAACAACAATGATGGCTGCAACCAAAAAATGGTCGGGCATTGTGACAGCTTGAGGCTCTGTCTCAGAAAAAAAAAAAAAGAAACCAGCACTTTGTACCCCTTGATTGCACTAATGTACGCAGCTATGATTTAATAATAAAAAATAATAATATTCCTAGAATATTAACTGTAAGCCATTGAAAACTCTTTCTTCTATGGCTTTCTGCTAAATGTCTTAATGTTGTCTCAGGTAAATACCAATATGAGGAAGAATTATCATTGTCCACTTTACAGTGAAGAAGAAACTAAGGCTCACCCTGTTTAATTGACAAATGTGAGTTCATAGAGCTAATCATACATGAAATCAGGACTCCGAATCCACCTGGTGCTAAACTCATTCTAACCCACTACACTATTTCAAAGAACAAAATGGCTGATTACCTTTCAGAAAGAAATTATCAAATGTATAACGATTTTCAAGTGGGGCAGAGACCTAAATGTTCTAAAGATGTATAGTATTTACTTGAACCAAGGAGGTACTATCGATTCTTCTCTTTTTTATTTTATTTTTTTAATCAGGGCCTTGCTCTCTCACCCAGCTGGAGTGCCATCATCATAGTTCATTGCAAACTCAATCCACACTTGAGCTCCAGTACTCCTCCCCCCTCAAACTCCCAAATACTTGTGGCTACTGGTATGCACCACGCTGGCCGGCTAATTTTTCCATTTTCTGTAGAGGCAGGATTTTGCTCTTGCTCACCCTGGTCTCAAACTCCTGGCCTCAAGCAATCCTCTCATCTTGGCCTCCCAAAGTGGTAAGATTACAAGGTGTGAACCACGGAGCCAGGCCCTTCTGTGGTTAGATCTTGTGAATGAGACCACATGGCCCGCTCAGAGGAAGTTTTACCCTCACCAAGCTGCACTTTGGGGATCAAAAGCCAAGAGCAAACCCCCTGAGACAAAGTCCAACTACCATTTTAAAAGAAGTTCCAGACTATGGATCAGAGGTCACTGCTGGAAGAATTCACAAATCTTAGAACTTTCTTAAGCATATTTATCTTGTGAGTCTCTTTTCCCAAAATGATGACTTGACACTTCATAAAGAGAAAAAAAACTTGAGTGCTTATCTTTGAACACAGTAAAAATAAATAAATAAATAAAAAATAAAAGAGGTTGTTACTGTTTTTAACAACCAGACCTTGTGGTGAGAGTTAAGGGCCCTTTAATTGCTGTGGTTTCATGGCCAAGCCCCGCAGCAAATAAAGAACTTCAGGCAACAGGGGAGCTGCTTAGGGTCTCTCTCAATGAGCAAGAGCACATTTCACTGCCTCCTCTGGGACACGAACACAACTGAGTCCTGTCCACAGGACAGGACTCGGAATGATACTATAAGAGCCGCTCTCAAAATGCACTGGCAACATCATCGCCAGAACGCATTTGATACGCACATAATCCAGCCTCATTCCTGACCTACTGAATCCAAAACTGTGGGCACAAAGGCGGGCAATTTGTATTTCAACAGCTGATTCTGATTTACTTACCCTAAGGTTTGCAGATCTTTGCACTAGGAAATAGGGTCTGGCTCATTGTAGAATTTCTCCTCAGGAGGCACGAGTCCCCTCTAAAAAGGTGAAAACAAAAACAAGTTGAATAGAAATTAAGTGTTTCGGGGAAGCTAGAGAAAATTATGCATTTCTTCCATATTCATCAACCAAAACAAAAGTCACAAAAAACGCAAGGCAAACAATCCACTGAATGGTCACGAGTCATCACTCTCTGCAGTGACGTGTACATATACTGTTACGCACCCTGCATTTGTTTGCTGTGGTCATTGCAAACAGTTACATAATTGCTAATTGATAATAGTCATACTTCTTAACCAAAATCAAGAATACTCACTCTCAGTGATACAAAAACAGGACTTAAAATTGGTGAACTTCCCATATCAGATAGCATCGAATTTGACTGAAAACAACAAACACAGATAAAGACATACTATTCATTCCAGTAAGACACTTTAATAAAAAAGATTTTTAAAAATCCAGATTCTTAAAAGACTAGGTGTGGTGGCTCACACCTGTAATCCTAGCATGCGGGGAGGCCAGGCAGGTGGATTGTCTGAGCTCCAGAGTTCCAGACCGGCCTGGGCAAGACTGAGACACTGTCTCTAAAACAAATAGCCGGGCATTGTGGCGGGCGCTTGTAGTCTCAGCTACTTGGGAGGCTGAGGCAAGAGGATCGTTTGGGCCTAAGAGTTAGAGGTTGCTGTGAGTTGTGATGCCACAGCACTCTACCACGGGTGACAAAGTGAGACTCTGTCTCTAAAAAAAAAAATCCAGATTCTTCTTATCAATGAAATGTAAGGCACTGATGTCCTAACATAAAAAGTTTATTATGCAAATATATTCACACACATGTTTAAAATGTGACAAGTCCTACTATCCTTAATACAGTGGTAAATTTTTTGTTTGTTTGTTTTGCAGTTTTGGCCGGGACTGGGCTCGAACCCACCACCCCTTGTATATGGGGCCAGGGCCCTACTCCTTCAGCCACAGGTGCTGCCCCGTACATTGACAAATGTTTACACATTCACAGGAATTGCAGAAATGAAGGAAAAGAGTATACAATACCATCTACGCCCAGGATATTTTGTTTCCCAGATTTCGATACATTAATTTTTAAATTTATATTTCTCATAACAGACAACCAATGTCTCATCATACAAAATAAAATCTATTTTCAATTATCTTTCTTTTCTTCAAAGAGCGAGTGTATCAAAACAGAAAGAAACATTTTAAAGCAAACAATCCTGTTGAAGAAAAAGAAACTCCAGGCCCCTCGCCATGAGTAGAAGATAATCCCATAGCCTGGTGTGAGGCAAGGTAGCTAAACTACAGATAAAAGCTGACTCCCCATACAGAAGACTACACAGACCTCCACGATGGCGGGATGAGACCAAAACCCCTCGGTAAGAGGTGGGAACTAGAGCCGGCTAGGGCTTCTTCTGCAAAGGCAGAAGAAGCAGCACCACGTACATGAGAGCAGACGCCTCTAATCATCTAGTGCTCAGATTGTCTTTTTATTAAAACAATGGTACCTGGAGAACATACCAATGTGTGAACACTACAGCAGAAAATCATTTCAATTTAGTTCAGAGTTCCCGTTGCAACCTTGCTATATTCAGAGACACCTAATAATATCACCATATGCTTTGAAAAGAACATTTTTCACTGCATTTAAACAAGCATATGGTGAAATATTTTTTAGTGTTATCTTTTTGAGAAGTGGAGAAGAATAGATGTAGTATATAATATTTCTAACATACAAGAAGCTTAAAGACCTTTGAGATATACTTATAACATCAGAATAGGTGGATTAATAATTTTTCTTGACATATTTTTGCATGTTTGATTAATTAATCAGTGTCTTGAGACTATGCCATTTTATATCAAGATTTGAGTGTACATGGGTTAATTTAGTAATGGATATCATTTTAATTGGATTCGAAATTGGGGTATAGATCCCTAGGGATCTTTAACTGGTCAGAGTAGTCAAAAGTATTAATTAATGAACTTCAGAATATTAACTTATTTTCTGAATGCCTTATGGTCCTCTTGAGTTCATAGAGTTGTGAAAGTTTTCCTCTCAGCACTAACTTATGCCCACATGTTTCGGTTTTATAAAAGATGAGTCAAATGTAAAATTATCAAAAAAAAAAGTCTAAAAATTTTATCACAGGCCTTCTGTTACTGATTTTTTAATTAGTTTACTGAAAATATGTCAGTATTATCTAGGAAAATTTTGATTTTGTGTTTCTTGATTGCCTAGAGCTACTTTTTACCAAATAGCAATGCATTGGCCAGTGTTACCATATTTAGTCAAGTAAACAAGGATTTTCGTCAATCTGTTTTAGAAATAATTTGTGTCAAAATGCTTACTCAGTAGGTGGAAGGTCGGAAACCAGGAGAATTAGTTATGGCTCTTCCATTAAGTATGTGATGCACTGATCCAGTTAACCTGTTTTGTGTTTGGGGCCCTTGCTTGTGAAATGACACGGTCCTCTAACTTTGCCACAGTTCACTGCAGCCCAGGTTCGTGACACTGCAAAAGAAGAGATACTGTCTGTTTGCTAACTTTGCTGTGTTACCTACCAATCACTTGAAGACACAAATATAAGTTATTGCACATTCTGTATCTTGCAGGCGTGACACTTTGAGAAATTCTCGAGCAACTTTATTTCAGGGCGGTGCCTGTGGCTCAGCAAGTAGGGCGCCGGCCCCATATACCGAAGGTGGTGGGCTCAAACCCAGCCTCAGCTGAACTGCAAAGCAAATAAATAAATAAATAAATAAAAATAAAAGGGAGAACCCAAATGGGCATGGTGGCTCAAACCTGTAATCCTAGCACTCTGAGAGGCCGAGGAAGATGGATAGCTTGAGCTCAGGAGTTTAAGACCAGCCTGAGCAAGAGTGAGACATCGCTCTATTAAAAATAGAAAAACTAGCCCAGGTACTTAGGAGGTTGAGGCAGGAGAATTGCTCAAGCCAAAGAGTTTGAGGTTTCTGTGAGCTACGATGCCACAGCACTCTTCCCATGTAGACTCATGATTTGTTGGCTGAGATTTTCTTTTTTTGAGACAATCTCACCCTGTCACCCTGGGTAGAGTGCTGTAGAGTGCCACTTGCTACCTACTAGATCTGTGACCTTGAACACGTCCCTTAACCTCTCTATGCCTTAACTGTCTCATATATTTAATGGGGATGATTAAAGGATCTACCTACTTGAACTGTAATGAGGATTAAATGAGTTTATTCATGTATATCACTTAGTAAGAAGAGAATAAAGTAAATGTTAAACATCCAATAAATCTTAGATATTATTTAAGCAGAAAATAATTCTATTAATACTTAAAATATTAATATTGTAATAATAAAATATTATTAAGAGGTTATTGGCTCATATTCTATGATTCTGGAAAATGGAACACTAGAGAGATAGAAAACAGATCGCTATGCCAGGCACGGAGGCTCAGGCCTGTGACCCCAGCACTCTGGGAGGCCGATGCAGGGGGAGTGCCTGAGCTCAGGAGTTCAAGACCAGCTTGGGCCAGAGCGAGACCCCATCTCTAAAAATAGCCGAGTGTTGTGGTGGACACTTGTAGTCCCAGCTACTTGGGAGGCCGGGGCAAGAGAATCGCTTGAGCCTGAGAGTTTGAGGTTGCTGTGAGCTGTAACATGACAGCACTCTACACAATGTGACAAAGAAGACTCTGTCGCAAAAAAAAAAAAAGAAAGAAAGAAAGAAAAGGAAATAAAACAGATCTCTCTTGAGGTTTTAGGTGGGTTAGGGGAGGTCCCAAAAGGAGCAGCATTGAGGGAGTTTGTTCCATATCACCACTGTGGTGAGTGTGACGTATATGACTTTACACAATATCAAAATCCACAGAGCTGCACATCATAGGGGGGGAATTTATAGCATGTGAAATTTTTAAATGAAAGGTTACTGGAGAGCTTATATAATAACTGTAATATCTGAGATCTATGACTAGAACTGAGCAGGAATAAAGAAGACCAGTCAATGGCCAGGACCACACCCCAGTCCATTCAGTGGGGACAGAACATCACAACTGCTGGGTACCAGACACTGCACTGCTACCACCACCCAGGGCTGGGAACATAAGAAGCTGACCTTGGGGTCCACTGCCACTGTTGTCCCTACTGCTCCTGGGGACAGGATATTGACACTTTTATGGCAACCACCTGTGCTACCAGAGAGGATTTTCTGCCCCTGACTCTTGGGCCACTAGCTACCAATTCAAGGCTACAGCAGGTGCAAAAGAGTAAGCAAACCTAGACCACGTACGACATCTCCCCTCAGCTGTACAATGTGCCCCCAACCACATTAATAATGAAGGGAATTTCCTTTTTAATTGTTTTTTATTATTATTATGGAAACAACTGTATATATATTTGTAGGGTACATGTGATATTTTGATAGGTATACAATGTGTTAATAATTAAACCAGAGTAACCAGGGTACCCATCACCTCAAGCATTCATTTTTGTGTGTTAAGAACATTCCAATAACGTTTTAAATACAGGAACACGTTCAGATGCTGGAAAGCAAAATTTAAAACTATAAAAGAATACAAAATAAATATTTCAACAATAGTTTCTTCAATGATTTCTTGAATCAGATTTACAGCAGAGAACTGAAATAAGCACTTTCAGAGCAGCAGCTCTTATTAACAGGGAACATTAACAGAACTATTCAATATTTAATTTAAATATAAACTGCATTTAACAAGAAGTGGTATGTAATCACAGAAAGAAAACTGAACAGGCATCTACATCTCTTGAATTCATAGACAAATCCCTTGCTGCCCTTAAGGATTCATTCCCATATCTATAAAATAAGAGCAATACAGAGCTGGGAGAGTCAAAGGAGGTAAAATTTAAGAAAGAGTTTTTAAAACTCTACAAATCCAGCCAGGCATGGTGGCTTACACCTGTGATCCTAGCATCTTGGGCGGCTGAGGCGGGAGGATTACTTGAGCTCAGGAGTTCAAGGCTAGCCTGACCAAGAGCTAGACACAGTCTCTACCTTAAAAAGAAGAAAAATAACTAGCAGGGCATGGTGGGTGCACCTGTGGTCCCAGCTACTTAGGAGGCTGGTACAAGAAGATGACCTGAGCCCAGGAGTTGAGGTTGCTGTGCGCTATGACACTATAGCACTCAGGGCACATAGTGAGCCTGGGTGGAGTGCCAAACAAAGAAACTGTACATCCTACATAAATGGAAGTTGTGAAATAAAAGGAGACTTTTACATTATTTAGATTACTACACACTGAAGGGGTAAGATCTCTAACATGTTTTTTGAAGAAGTTTCTATACTTCTGCCTTACGTTCCCATGTCACCCCTTAGAGAGGGGACACAGTGCCCCCTACACTCCAGGGCATCTCTCGGTCCACTTTCTAGCTACTCTTCTGCCTCTGATGAAAGGAGGAATTGCTGGGATCATCCTCATTCTTGGATCAAAATTTTCTAGGAGCAGAGTTACTATCCCTCAAACTCGGGTATCCAACATTTTTTCTCGGCCATATATTGGAAGACAAATAGCTGTGTTGAGCTAGCGTTAAGCAAACGAACACTAATGAAAGCTCATTAGTAGGAAGTCCATGCCTACTAAAGTCCTCATGAGATCAGCATGGTGCCCCGTCACCCTGGCCACAGGGTGGACACCGCTGCGAGGCAGCAAGACTAAGACCCACTGACCCTGAATGCTTCACAGCGCTGTGCTGTCAGTTCCCTGCGGGAAGTCTGGCCTGGAGGCAGGAGGCCACGTCCATCCACAGGCCAGCTCCAGCAAATTATTTTTAATGAAAGAAAGAAGTCTTAGAACAATACCAGCCAGGCAGAGTGGCTCATGTCTATAATCCCAGCACTCCAGGAGGCCGGGGAGGGTAGATCGCTTGAGCTCAGGTGTTTCGGGCCAGCCCTAGCAAGAGCGTGACCCCCATCTCTACTAAAAATAGAAAAATGAGCCAGGCATTCTAAAAGTAGCCAGGTGTTGTGCTGGGCACCTCTAGTTCCAGCTACTTGGGAGGCTAAAGCAAGAGGATCACTTGAACCCAAGAGCTTGAGGTTGCTGTGAGCTGTGACACCACTCCACCCAGGGTGACAGGGAGACTCTGTCTCTAAATAAATAAATAAACAATACCTATATTATAAATATATTTCTGTCAAAACAAAAATGTCCCCCAGTTCTGCATACATGCCTATGTGATTTTCAAGGAAAGGTTGAACAATCCCTCTGGGCTAGTCATTAGAGAGGAGAAGGGGCAGGGGAGTTAGAGAGGGAAAGTATGAAGAAAGACCATTTTTTTCCTCCGTGGAGTTCTATACTGTTTGAAACAATGAGCATGTTTTTGCTCTTATGTGTGAGTCTTCATAACATTTGCTAGTTTTTAATACATGGAAAAATACCTTAGTGAACATCAAAAATCTAAGGAACAGCAAATCTCATACACAGGAGCTTTCCTCCAGAAATATGTCATCGTAGCTGAAACAGACTCTCCCTCTCCCCAGAAAATTCTACCAAACATATGAGAATCTGTGAAAAACATCACTAAAAGAAAATAATAAAATATAAAATACAAAAAACTCCTACTTTAATTTCACTCTTGGTCTGCTTGGCTTGTTGTCACCTCTGAACCATTCCTGGAAACAGACTGTTAAACGACAGGTATTTCCAGGGATGGATAAAAGGTTATAAATTCTCTGAAAGTAAAAAGAAAGGGTGCCGTTTGCCAAAGCAGGAACTGACGCTTGTCTTCTGAAGTTAGGTGGTGATATTACACGTTTGTACGCCCAGACACACAGCACGCACATACACACGTCTGAGCCGCACATATCGGTAGCGACACACAAATACACATTACTGAGCTTTCTGAAATCAAGGACTATGATTTAACCATCTCTGTAGCTCGGTATCCAGCGCAGCGGCTGATACCTAGTCCCCCCACAAACGTTCTGCACCGTGTAACAGTATTTGGAGGTATAACTAGGTGAAGCCTTACTATGCTAGCGATTGAAATGCACTGTCATTTAACCTGCAGCTACTTACTAAGTTGTTAACGCCTGAATTATATTCCCCACCAGCACCACCCAAAATCCATACGTTAAAATCCTAACCAATCTGTATGCCCCAAATCTACTAAAATGAAAAATAAAAAATAAAACAAGTTTTAAGAAATAAAAGGGGGAAAAAGATAATGGAACAGTAACTCAAAATGCCAATCAAAAATCTTTTAAAGAGTGAACAATTTCATTGAGAATGAAAGTGAAGTAAATTTTGAGATATAATCAATTAAAAATAAATTCAAACCCTAAGTACCTGAGAATGTGACCATTTGCGAATAAAGCATTTAAAATGGTCATTCAGATAAAATGAAGTTGTATGGAGGCCCCTGATGCAATGCGGCCGGTATCCCCGTGGGAAGGAGGTGAGCGCGCGCGCACACACACACACACACACACACACACACACACACGGGGAGGAAAGATCATGTGGCCACAACGGGGGGGACGGCGTCCAGGTAACAAAAGAGGCCTCGCTGGCTCCCTGAATTTGGACTTCTACACTCTGGAGTTATGAGGAAACTAAATCGATATCTTGTTACCTGAGGGGCAGCCTAGCAAGCAGACAGTACATGGACGCACGGTCGTCCCGTCCCGGCCGCCTGATTTCTCTGCCTAAGTGCAGGCGGCGCGCCCCGTGGACTCGGCTACCCGCTGTTTTCTGCCCTGCACTCCTTTGACTTCACTCTGGCAGCACCGCCCCGCTCTTCCAGTGGGCTTCTATTCCTCGGAGTCCCGATGGGTCTGCCAGACAGATGGAAGCACAGGATCAAAACCAGGAAGAGTCCTCGGAGCCCCTCGGACTCCACCTCGCCTTAGCCGCCCCTTCCTTCAGGGAGCTGCTGCTCTGTGCGCTTCGGACTTACTCTCCGGCCTTCTGCTGCTTGTCTGCTCTGCTCCTTCTCAGTTCTTTCCAGGTTTTCCAGTAAAGAATCCACTTTTTGTTTTATCTGGGTCAATTCCTTCTTTTTTTTTTTTTTTTTTTTTTTAATTTTTGTAAGACAGAATTTATTCACAGAAAAGAAAGAAAAGAATACAGAAAACATTAAGGCATCTGTTAGAGGGAGATAATTCTAGTGGGGAGAGAGAAGCTCTCTCCGTTTCT
>CAUYON010139824.1:0-16729 GCA_963573935.1 Arctocebus calabarensis | reverse complement strand
TCCCAGTTACTAGGGAGGCTGAGGCAAGAGAATCGCTTAAGCCCAAGAGCTGGAGGTTGCTGTGAGCAGTGTGACGCCACGGCACTCTACCCAGGGCGATAAAGTGAGACTCTGTCTCTACAAAAAAAAAAAAAAAAAAATTCCAGTTGCAACCCAGTAAATCAATGATACAACCTATTAATGGATCACAATTCACATTTTTAAACACAGACTCATTTTATGGTTGAACTAACTAAATAAAGGAAATGCGCCTAAGTTGCTACCATAGTCAAAATCAGGGGTAGAATGCTCAACTACTCCTTCCTGGAGCTAGAGGGAATCAGACCTGGTAAAATAAGCTATTTTGGTATCTGTTTTTGTGTGGAATCTTGGCCATTCTCATTGAATTAGAAATTCAACATGCCTTTTCTGTTTTGTTTTTTTTTTTTTTTTTTCTTTAGGCAAGTCTTATTCTGTCGCCCTGGGGTTTAATGCCATGGCATTATCATAGCTCACAGCAACCTCAAACTCTAGGGCTTGAGCTATCCTCTTGCCTCAGTCTCCTGAGTAGCTGCGACAACAGGTACTTGTCACCGTGTCTGGCTAATTTTTTTCTATTTTTAGTAGAGATGGGGTCTTGCTCTTGCTCAGGCTGGTCTCAAACTCCTGAGCTTAAGCAATCCACTTGTCTTAGCCTCCCAGAGTGCTAGGATTATAGGCATGAGCCACCATGACTAACTCTTTTCTTTTTAAAAAATGAATAAGAACCTTTCTATCAATGCTCCCTGCCTGGTAACTAAGAAAGAGACTGTCCTGTCCTTAAGCATAGCAGGGTAGGACGGTGCCTCTGACTCAAATGGGTAGGGTGCTGGCCAGAGGTGGTGGGTTCAAACCCAGCCCCGGCCAAAAACTGCAAAAAAGAAAAAAGCATAGCAGGGCAAAGGGTAAGGATGGAGGAAGTAGTAAGGTTGAGAATTGAGGATAGAGTTTTCTCCCCCACCTCCTTCCCTCTCTGCCTCACCCCATGAGCAAACTGGTATGAAATACTTATTATATTCCAGATCTTGTACTAGTCTGTATAGATAGGGTAAAAAAAAAAATCTCTTGGGAATAATATGCTCTAGAGTGGCAATTAACTTGTAATTAGTCTATTATAATGCTACACAGAGGCTAAGGCAGAGAGCAGGGTTTAAGCCCGCACCTAACCCAGAGTGCTGAGGGCAGGGAGAGAGGGTGGAAGGGCTTCCCTGCAGAAGGGGTGGCTAAGCCGACTCTAAGTGAAGCAGTAGGGGAGGGTTTCTCAGGCAGAGATCTTGCCTATCAGATGGTCTTGCTGTTTCATCGGGTTAGTGCAATAAGCTCCTGGCCAATTTTAGGGAAATTGCCAAATATTCACTAATTTTCTTTTCTTTTCCTTTTCTTTTTTTAAGACAAGAGTCTCGTCTCGGTGCCTGTAGCTCAAGTGGCTAGGGTGCCAGCCATGTACACCGGAGCTAGGGGGTTCGAGCCTAGCCCAGGGCTGCCAAACAACAATGATGGCTACAACCAAAAAATAGGCAGGCGTTGTGGCAGGCGCCTGTCTCAGCTATTGGCAGGCTGAGGCAAGAGAATGTTTAAACCAAAGACCTGGAGGTTGCTGTGAGCTGTGACACCACAGCACTCTACCCAGGGTGGCATAGTGAGACCTTGTCTCAAAAAAAAAAAAAAAAGACAGAGTCTCACTACGTCACCCTGGATAGAAAGCTGTGGATCATCACAACTCACAGCATCCTCTAACTCTTGGGCTTGAGCAATCCTCCTGGCACAACCTGCCTGTCTAGGTTTTCTATTTTTAGTTGAAATGGGATCTCATTCTTACTTAGGATGGTCTTGGAACTCCTGAACTCAGGTGATCCACTTGTCTCAGCCTCCCAGAGGCATGAGCCACTGCACTTAGCCACATTCACTGAGCCACATTCACTGATTATCAACTCCTGTCTCTGAAATATGCTTCAGTTAAAGAAAAGTATTTGTCCACCCTCACCTGACCAAACAACCCAGTTTCCCACAGGAGGCCCTCCATGTGGGACAAAAAAACAGCACATACCTATCTTGTTTGTTCTTTGAATTTTGAAATTTGTTGTAATGAAGATAGGTAGGCTTTATTTTATTTTATTCTTTTAAAAATTATGGGACTCAGGGGCTGGCGTGGTGGCTCGTGCCTGTAATCCTAGCACTCTAGGAGGCCCAGGAGGGTGGATCACTTGAGTTCAAGAGTTCAAGACTAGCTTGAGCAAGAGTAGCTATTCCCTACTAAAAATAGCTGGGTGTTGTGGTGCTCAGCCATTTAGGAGGCTGAGGCAAGAGGATCACTTGAGCCCAAGAGTTTGGGGTTGCTGTGAGGTATGCTGCCACACACTCTATCTAGGGCGACAAAGTGAGATTCTGTCTCAAAAAATAAATAAATAAATATAAGAGAAAAATTATGGGACTCAGAAATTCAGAAAGAATGTCCATTGGTGGCTCAGCACCCATAGCACAGTGGTTACAGCGCCAGCCACATACCCTGAGGGTGGTGGGTTCAAGCCTGGTCCAGGCCAGCTGGACGGCACTGACAACTGCAACAAAAAATAGCCAGGTGTTATGGCGGGTGCCTGTAGTCCCAGCAACTTGGGAGGCTGAGGCAAGAGAATCACTAAGCCCAGGAGTTGGAGGTTGCTGTGAGCTATAATTCCATGGCACTCTACCAAGGGCAACATAGTGACTCTGTCTCAAAAAAAAAAAAAAAAGACTATTTACTGGGCTCCAAGGGGTACTTCACCTCCATAATTTCAGCATTTTGAGAGGTCAAGGCAGGAAAATCGTTTGAGGTCAGGAGTTAGAGACCAGCCTGAGCAACAATGCAAGACCTCATCTCTACAATACAAAGAAAAATTAGCTGAGTATGGTGGTACACTCCTGTAGTGCCTGCTGGCTACTCAAGAGCCTATAAGAACATGTCTCAAACAAACAAACAAACAAAGAATATCCATTGAATATACAAATACTATCCCTACTAGGGGAACCTTTAAGAGCAAGCAAACAAACAAACAAAAGGAATAAACAAATGATAACCTTACTAGGAGGCACTTAAGTGGTGGTAGAGAGCTCTCCTCCTCTTTCCTGTCCCCCACATACCCCTAGAGAGACTGGAGAGATAGGACCATTTGTTTTCTTAGGACTCTGGGGCTAGAGATCAGCATCTGTTCTCAAGCAAGAAAACAACAACAACAACAACAAAAATACAGGAAAATCAGGAAGAAGATTAGAAGTTCAAACCGAACTCCTGAAATATCAGGCCTACAACAATCTTGGAATGAGGACTCTAAAAACGGAAATAACAGCACTCCCCCTCTCCCCAATGCCTATAATCCTAGCACTTTGAGAGGCTGAGGTAGGATTGCTTGAGCCCAGAAGTTAGAAACAGCAGTAAGCTATGATGGTATGTAGCCCAGGCAACAGAGTGAGATCCTGCCTTAGAAAACAAAAACAAAAAAACAGCAATAACAAAAATTATTTTTCAATAACTATCTTGAAGTGAAGCCACTTAGTACATTCTTGGTGACCTTTATGATGACAATAAATTAGTTCCCAATCTAAAACTGATCAACATGGTATTAGAAAAGGCAAATAAAAACTTCTGATAATTCGGTGACTTTGTCAACATTCTCTCTTCCCTAAGGATCAGCAAATTCATTAAGGTCATGCTCTTTTGATTGACTGACACTTTATCTCAACTAAAAATATCTGAGGTCTTTCCAGTTCATTTCATGAGAAAGTGAATTATGCAAGTTGTGTAATCCTGAGGTCTCTTAAATCAATATAAAATGGTAGCTTTCAAGACAGAATAAGGGACTTTAAATCGATACCTATTAATTACAGGAATGTTGTTTTACATATCCTGTCTCCTAGTTATTTCTTGTATTGTTATATATGAGATGGGATATGTAAAACAGAAAAACATTCCTAGTACTTGCAGGCAGATTCCAGACACTCTCACTGGGAAGGTTAGAGCTGAGATTTCTATTGTGGGTCCTGAAGTTCCATTGCCACCACCCTGAAGGCTCCATAGAGGTGTTAATGAAGGTGTGAGAGCCATTCTCTCCTTTTCAAGAAGCCTAACAGAAATTCTGAATGGTAAATTCTTTTTACACCACCTAATTCCTTTGCTTTTGCCCGGAGTCCTATCTACCCAGTGTGGTAGGCCTGGTTGTTTTAATTAATTAATTAATGATATTTGTCTGACAGGCTGAAATCTTTGGAAGCACTGAGATCCGCCCCTGAGAGTGACTTCGCTGTGAAAAGTTTAGGGATTTGCAATTGAATCTCTGAGAATGAAGCTTTTAGCCAAAGAGGTAAAGCCCTTCAATAAATATTGGGGCAACAGTTCTATTGTATTTCAGGAGAAGGGAATGAATTGAAGGATTACAGATGCATTGACCTTGATATTATCCAGGTCCCTAATGTAGAACCAGTAGTTTATAGCAGTTAAAATGATGGATTTTTGACAGCAGAGAGACACAGTTTAAATCTTGTTTCTGTCACTTGCTATGAACAATTAACCAAATTACTGAACTTCATGGACCAGTTTTCTCATCTGTAAAATAATAGAAACCATCCCATAGGATTGCCAGGGATTTAATGAGTTAATGCTTGCCACACAATAATTGTTCAACAACTGTCATAAAAGTTTTTCTGACCATAACCTGAATTTGTCCTTCACTATGACATAGGCATATCTCCTCATCCCTTAATTAATTATCTACCAATTAATTCCCTATTTTTTCCATTCTTTGAATTAATTTGAATGTTTTAGATGATGTTACGAATGGTGGAAACCAAAGTAGAAGGAAAGTATGGACTGGAGTCAAAAGTCATGTGCCAGTCTATATGTCCGGAGTAAGGGTCACTGCTAGGCTGATGGCAGTGTGCAGGGCATTTGGGGCCTTGTCACAATGGGAAGGAAGAAGAAAAGAACAAAGGCCCTGATCTCATGAAGTTCACCCAGTAATGGAGAGTCACGACTAATGCTCAGAAAAGAAAGACCCAAGAAAACATATCTGATTAAATATAAATAGGGAGTGTGCAAGTGCTATGAGGAGTGGCCTCCATTGAACAGGATTTGATGCATAGATTTGTTGTGGGTGGATGATTGGCCGAGAAAGACTTTGTGATACTGGGCAGTGCCTGTGGCTCAAAGGAGTAGGGCGCCAGCCACATATGCCAGAGGTGGTGGGTTCAAACCCAGCCCCGGCCAAAAAAAAAAAAGAAGACTTAGTGATACTCTGCCTTCACCCTCCTTGAAGCACTTGGGTCTTTCCCCTCTCCGGTCTATCCCCCCCCCCCACCACAGCTGCCAGATTAATTGTCCTAAAACACTACTTTATTTTTATTTTACTTTACATTTTTTCTTTTTACCATTTTAACCTTTCTTTCTTTTTAAATTTGTTTTTAAATTTCCGATTAATGTGAGAGTACAAAGAACTAGGTTACAGTGTTTGCATTGTGTTAGGTAGTTGTGTCCCATACACAACTACACCAGAGGTATGTCATATGCTCTTACATTGTGCCCAATAAGTGGGAGCAAACCAATCTCCCTCCATCCCCGCCTCTAGATAGAATTGAGCTTTTCTCTTACATGGGTATGTCATAGACCGTCTACTGGCTTTGTGTTAGTATTGCGTACATTGGATACTTGCTTTTCTGTTCTTGTGATACTTTACTAGGAAATCTATGTTTCAACTCCATCCAGCATTTTATTTATTTATTTATTTTTTGAGACAGAGTCGTACTCTGTTGCCCTGTGTACAGTGGTGTCATGGCTCACAGCAACCTCAAAGTCTGGGGCTCAAGTGATTCTCTTGCCTCCGCCTTCCTAGCAGCTGGGACTATAGGCACCTGCCACAATGCCCCGCTGTTTTTTGAGATGGGGTCTCATTCTTGCTCAGGCTGGTCTTCAACTTCTGAGCTCAAGCAATCTACCTGCCTTGGCCTCCCAAAGTAGAGTGTCAGGATTACAGGCGTGAGCCACTGCACCCAGCCCCCAAGCATACTTTAAACGTGTCACTCTTCAACTAAAACACCAGACACTGTGTTATCTATGGAATTAAGCACAGGCATTTTAGCCTCTCCAGTGTGAACTCACTTTATCGCCCATTGTTCCCTGACATGTGCCAGATTGCTGCAGTCATTGTTCCCCAAGTACGTCCTGAACTTTTGCTCTTCTATACCTTTCTTTATTCTATCTGGAATGACTTCTCCTCCCTTCCTATCTCAAATGCCACTTGCCCTTTAAAGCCTCCCCTAGTGCTCTCCTAATTCTTTTAGTCTTCCCTACCTGAAACTTGGGACTGAAATCCCATTTGCTGCTTAGGGTTATGATTCCTTCTAAATGGCTTTTTTTTTTTTTGAGACAGAGTCTCACTGTCACCGTGGGTAGAGTGCAATGCCCTCATCATAGCTCACAGCAACCTTAAACTCCTGGGTTTGAGCAATCTTCTAGCTCCAGCCCCCCAAGTAGCTGGGACTATAGGCACCCACCACCGAGCCCTGCTAGTTTTTCTGTTTTTAGGAGAATTGAGTTCTCCCTCTGGATCAGGCTGGTCTGGAACTCCTGAGCTCAGAGGATCCTTGGGCCTCAGCCTTCCAGAATGCTAGAATTATAGGGGTGAGTCACCTTATGTAAACTCCTTAAAGGCAGGTACAAGTCTGTGGACGGTACCATCTGCAGCCCTTATTGATAACATGTACTCAAGAAGGGGTTGTTATATTGAATCAGAGCTGAATTAGCCATCCCCCCGCGAGGCCTTATTCAGATTTATCGCTTTTATTCTCTTAACAATAACCCTCCAGGTGAAATACATCTGATCCTACATGTTTTTCCCACAAACAGAAAACCAAGTAATAGAGAATAAAAATAATTGGTCCAGAGGGTGGTGTTCGAGGGGTGGGAGTGCCACTGAGGCCTATGCGGAAACTTCCACACTAAAGTCAATCCAGTGATGACTCTCCTTGTCCTTTTCTTGTCTGTTTCATTTCTTTCATCCAGAAAGCTATGGTGACAGCCTGGAATGGATTAAACCCCAAATGTCAAGTGCAGGTCCCTGGTCCTGGGCTGAAATAATGCATCCCTTTAACTCTCTCTTCAGAGAATTATGAACGGTAAAACCATAGAGGAAAAGGAAATATAGCTCCCAGAGAAATGTACTGCAAAGTAAAATCATACGCAGCTTCAAAATTCAATGTTTTTCTTCTCTGAAAATACACGAGACAGTCTGTCTCTCCTGTTTTTCATCATACAAATTGCTTTACCCAAAAGGCAAGTGGGGAGTAAATATAGCAGCAGTATCTCTGATGTAACATTTTCTGACCTGGCCAGGATATGTCCTTGACATTGTCCTTTAAAAAGGAACGAGAAGGAGAGAAAGTGTGTCCCAGCTACTGTGTATAAGAGAAACTCCTGTTCCCAGCAATTATCAGGCCACGAATGGAATGACAAGCATAAATAATAAAAATATAGAAGCAAAAGATGCTAGTGAACTTGTCGCTTCTCCTGTGTTTGGCTGTATCTGGCAGGCAGGCCAGAACAGAGCCAATCATGCAGCAGTATTTACTGAGCCCCTGTACTGGAAACCACACGCCCTTCAACTTCCAGGTCTGCTGGTTGCATTCTGAAAAGTGTCCTGCCTTAAATGCTTTGTAGGTTACTGAATTCCACTTACTCTTCTTTCCAGAGTCTCTCTCTCTCTTTTTTTCTTTTTTTGGTTAAGGGAACAACTTAAAGATAACAATGATGAAACTTTAATTAGAAAATGGCCTGGAATAGAAATCAAAATGGTAATTGTGTTTTATCTCTGGTGAAGGGCCTGGGTGGGTAGGATAATGAGAAGTAGGGGCTGGGGGCGGGGAGGAGGGCCGAGTACAGAATGACTCCCAAGTCTCTGCCCTGTATTGTTGACTCTTTCACAGGAAGAATGATTCAGGGAGTTAATGCATAATTTTTTTAAGTAGGGAAGGAAGGAAATAATGTATTGAGAAATAGCTCACTTGTAATTTATACATGAAATTGATTTAGACATATTATATACTCCTTTGCTACCAAGTGAAATAGCTGTTTGGTAGGTTAACTGTGATGATCTCATTTTCAGTGTCTAGTACAACATGTCAGTCTTTTTAAAACTGTGTACCCCAGCCAGATGGGGTGGCTCACACCTGTAATCCTAGCACTTTGGGAGGGTGAAGCAGATACATTGCTTGAGCTCAGGAGTTCGAGACCAGCCTGAGCAAGAGTGAGACCCCATCTCTACTAAAAATAGAAAAACTAACCAGGTGTAGTGGGGCATGCCTGTAGTTCCAGCTATTTGGGAGACTGAGGCAAGAGGATCGCCTGAGCCCTGGAGTTTGAGTTTGTTGGGACCTATAACTCCAAGGCATTCTACCCAGGGCAACAGAGTGAGACTCCATCTCAAAAATGCACACAAAAAATTGTACCCCTAAAGTACAATTTTTTAAATTATCTACCATTTATGTCTCCAAGTTCTTTAATTATTTTCTTGTTTCCTTGATGAAATAAAAATAAAGGAACATTGTGATGGTATGGCTGGCATGCCTGCCTTTTGAAGATCACTAGTCAAATTAACAGAGCAATGCTGTGCTAGGAATTAATGTATACATAAAGTCCCTTGCACAATGCCTAACATATGCTGGTTGCTTGATAAAAACCAGGACATTTCTTTTCTTCTCCCTTGTCCAAGGAAGAGGACAAGGTTGACGCCATAGAACTTTAATTTGTAAAGATCTGGCCTAGGAAAGTTAGAGCTAGCAAGTATGCTAGATACCATCTCACCAATGGTCATCCTCCTAATTTAGAGAAAAAAATTCAGGCTATATTTGTTTAATTTAGCTCTGAAGTACACAGAGTGGCTGGGCCTACTGTCTTAATGAATTCTTCTAAACTTCCACATATATCACCTGCTCATTTCTACACTAATTAAAAGACTAAAATTGCTAATTTTGGGGTTTACTGTTTCCCTCTTGCCCTTTCAGTGTGGCAGGTTAAATACTTTTTTTTTTTGAGACACAATCTCAAGCTGTGGCCCTGGATAGAGTGCTGTGGTGTCACAGCTTATAGCAACCTCAAACTCTTGGGCTTAAGCGATTCTCTTGCCTCTGCCTCCCAAATAGCTGGGACTACAGGTGTCCACCATAACACCTGGCTTTTTTAATTTATTTAATTAATTAATTAATTTATTTATTTGCAGTTCAGCCGAGGCTGGGTTTGAACCTGCCACCTTCGGCATATGGGGCTGACGCTCTACTCACTGAGCCACAGGTGCCGCCCACACCTGGCTATTTTTGATCGCGGTTGTCATTGTTGTTTAGCAGGCCCTGGCCGGGTTCAAACCTGCCAGCCCCAGTATATATGGCTGGTGCCCTAACCACTGAGCTATGGGCACTGAGCCTGGTTAAAAACTTTTATTTTTATACCTATATGCGTCCGCATGAGTAAAACCTCATAAGGGATAGTGTAGGAAAAATTCCTTTTTACCTTCTGAAGTTTCACTGAAAAATCAACTCACAAAGATAGATTAATTGGAGAAAAGGTTTACAAATTTTAACACAGGAGCCTTCAGAGTGAGGATCAAAAGGTACAGGAGAAATTATCCTTTTTTTTTAGATAGAGTCTCACTTTGTGCCCTGGATAGAGGCATGGTGTCACCGCTCACAGCAACCTCCAACTTCTGGGCTTCAGCAATCCTCTTGCCTCGGCCTCCCAGTAGCTGGGACTACAGGCACCTGCCACCACATCTGCTTAGTTTTTCTATTTTTAGTAGAGATGGGTTCTCACTCTGGCTCAGGCTGGTCTCAAACCCTTGAGCTCAAGAAATCCACTCACCTCAGCCTCCCGGAGTCCTAGGATTACAGGTGTGAGCCCCCATGCCTGGCCTTGTCTAGATTCTTCTCGACTTCTGAACATGTATTCCTTCCTTCTAGGTGGGGCCAAGGCCCTCTCTGGAAGGGGCTCTCATCACATTTAGTCAAACAAAGTAGGTCAGGTAATTTCTTTCTGGCCAGTTTCCACACATAAAGGTGGAGGGAACATTGGAGCAATGTTTTGAGGTTTTATGGCTGGCTTTGGGGAAACGGGGTTCTGGTTTCTATGACCCACCTGGGGAAAGAGGGATTCTAGTTTCTATACCTTGCCTCTAGGGAGAATGGGACAGGGAGTCAGGAGGGGAGGAGAAAGTCAGAGAAAAAATTTTGCTTTTGAGGCTTTCATTTGGGGGTATTGTTTTCTGAGCCCTCTAGGAAATGCAATAACATCTTTAGAAATTAAAAGTTCTAGACTGAGAGATTCTGATTTCTCTCAGACCATTGTACGTGAACAGCAGGTGTCACTCATCATTATTGATTATTAGCATCAGCGTCCTTAGCAGTTTTGACTTTCCCAGGTCAGCGGGTTTTCATTAATATGTTTCAAAGGCCAGAGAAGCTTCTCTCCTCCTGAGGGAATGAGCCAACATCCCATGTCTCTGAAGAACATCACCTATCCCCGTTCCCAGGGCGGCTCTGTGAGCCTCTCAGTGCAAAGATAAAGAGCCATCAGCCTTCACCCTGCTGGCCTGGAGTGAGCTCCAGGAAAAGTTTGCCTAATTCCCACCTACAAAAACAGAGCTCTCCTCTGGAATTCAAGCACAGTTCAGAGAGGTCAGAGAAATTCACAGCCTGGGGCCCTTTGCCTGCCTGGTGCCAAAATAATCACACCTTCTGCTTTCTGCTTTACAGTTTTTAAAGCACTCTGAGAGGCAGGAGATCTGTATAATCAGTTCACCATTCCCAAATTTTACAAAGTGAAACACAAACAAACAAAACCAACCCAGAAAGAAAAAGGTGAAGAGAAAGGAAAAGACACTAGCGAGGCTTAAACACCCACACATCCTACATACCAGGCATTTTACATCTCTTATCTCAACTCTCACAACCTCCCTGTAAGGAAATATTATTCACATTTTATAGAAATCGAAGTTCAAGGGCCAAGCAGCACGTCCAAGTTCACGCAGCAACGGAGTGGCAGAGCCAGGAGTTGGAGCCCATCCTTCCACCTCTGAACCAGTGAGTGCACCCTCCCTCAAGTCCCACAGGAGGAAACCTAATCTCAGAGCCTGACATGCCCTGCAGAAGGTCACGTAGCTAGTAAATAGCAGGGCTGGAGTCTGACTGCAATTCTGAGCTCAAGCTTGAGGTGGATGTCTCTGTTTTAACAAAATGTTTGGTTTGCTGCTGGGAAACGGCCTGTGAAAGAAAATGAGATGTCATGTGTAAATTGAGCTGCTTATTTCAGATTAGATCACTTGGGTTGGGGGCGTGGCTTGAGGGGACAGGTTCCTAAACTCAAACTTCACAGCACAAAATCACACATCAAATGAGTAAGTTGGGTATGACCAAAAAGTAAATCTAGAAGGCTGGACTAACCAGAAAAGTAAACCTTAAATTTCACTTCTTGCCCTTAATCAAGCCTTTAAAATGACAACTTAATTTTTAAATAAATGATACATATTAATAATTCAAGATTCATAAAGTACTAAAGATATGATATGAATTCACGTCCCTAAATTATAGAGGACTTTAAGTATTAGAAGAGGCAGCTACTTACATGGTGTGATCTGAGAGGTGTCGAAAGATCCAGCGCTTTCTTCAAAATCTCTCTCCACTGGCTTGGTACCACCTTCCTCTCTTTCCTAACAGGAAATTCCCTCAGTGATGGATAATCCTTACAAAGACAGGGACATTGCTTCCAGACCTACACAGGAAAAGCATAACTGTCAAACTCAGTAATTTCATCTAACATCCTTTCTGTTCATCCATCTAATCATTGTTTTCTCTTGTCATTTTTTTGAGACAGAGTCTCACTCTGTCACCTTGGGTAGAGTGCTGTGGTGTCATAGCTCACAGCAACCTCAAACTCTTGGGTTCAAGAGATCCTCTTGGCTCAGTGCCGAGGCTCATGCCTATAATCCTAGCACTCTGGGAGGCTGAGGCAGGTGGACTGCTTGAGCTCAGGAGTTTGAGACCAGCCTGAGCAAAATCGAGACCCCATCTCTACCAAAAATAGAAAAACGGAGGCAAGAGGATCGCTTGAGGCCAAGAGTTGGAGGTTGCTGTGAGCTATGATGCCATAGCACTCTATCCAGGGAGATAGCTTGAGACTGTGTCTCAAAAAAAAAAAGAGATCCTCTTGCCTCAGCCTCCCGAGTAACTATGACTACAGGTGCCTGCCACAACACCCAGCAAGTTTTTCTATTTTTAGTAGAGATGGGTCTCTCTCTTGCTCAGGCTCGTCTGGAACTCTAGAGCTCGGGCTATCCACCCTCCTCGGCCTCCCGGAGTGCTAGGATTATAGGTATGAGCCACTGCACCCAGGCCTCTCTTGCCTTCTTTCTTCTCTCCACTTTCTTCCTCACAACATACACCCAGCTGGGGAAACCCTAAGAGGCCCTCACTGGAGCTAGTCTGATTTCAGGATTTTTAACGTGCTACATTTTCACACAGCCCCACATTTTCCAGAAGGGCCACGCCTGACACAAAGTAGACTTTGCTCTGGATGAAATGTGAAGAATTTATAATCAAATGGCTTCCTCCCCTTCCTGGTGCCCTGTCACTGGTCCCTGAAGAACATAATTTGTGAGGACTTTTTTCCTATACTCACTTGTTAGAAAGTAAAATACAGAAAAAAGGAGAAGAGGTCCTCTAGGAATTCTGCCAACATTATTATTAGGACTTCTCTGGGTTTACAGCTGAAATGGTTAAGGAGCCAGAGTTTGCACCGTTTGGTCTGTGCATCCAACCCCGAACAGAACATTTGCTTAACACTGCTGCTATCAAAACATTCTGTCCTGTTTTATACCCCTCCCCCCCTTTTTTGGCAAACTCTTCTAATAAATTATCTGCATGGTTGTCTTCACTTCTTAACTTCAAATAATTTGGGTTTTATCTCTATTGAAAATGTAATTAAGGGCCATTATCTACTTCTGAATAGCCAGATTCAAATGCCCCCTTTTCAGTCTTTATTGACTCCCAGAGTCCCCCAGGAACTTGTTACTAGGAACCACTTTCTAAGGGATGGGTCTACTTTTCTTCTTTAATTGAAAAAATTATATCAACAGTATAAAACATTAATACAGCTCTAGATTAAAGATTTTAAAAGCCACCGACAATGCCACTACCTCCAGAAGAGGTAAACATTAAAAGTTATGTTTATAAGGCACTAGCTCAGTACATTACAGGTCCTGTGGAGCGTTATGCAACATTTGAAACAATGAGATAACTCCATAGGCATGAAAAAGTATCTCCCATAGTAATTATAAAGTAAAAATAGCAAGAGTTACAACAATAAATAGCAAGATGCTTATATAATAGAAAGATGTATAACAATATGCATAACCATTTACATAAAATACACAGATTCAAACAGTGCCAAAGATATAACATACGAATGGTCTTGTACCTTATGGGGTATGTATGCAAGTTTCCTGGCAGGATGGACAGACAGTGTTAATAGTTGTTGCTTCTAGATTCTACTTTTATTTTTATTTTTTGAGACAGAATCTCACTCTGTCACCCTGGGGAGAGTGCTGAGGCATCATAGCTCACAGTAACCTCAAACTCTTGGGCTTAAGCAATCCTCTTGCCTCAGCCTCCCAAGTAGCTGGGACAACAGGCACCTGCCATAATGCCTCGCTAGTTTTTCTATTTTTAGTAGAGACAGGGTCTCACTCTTGCTCAGACTGGTGTTAAACTCCTGAACTCAGGCCATCCATCCTCCTCAGCCTCCCTGAGTGCTATGATTAACAGGTGTGAGCCACGTCACTGGGCCAAGAAAGATAAATTTTTAAAAAGGTGCTGTAGTCCCAGCATTCTGAGAGACTTGAGGTGGGAGGCAGGAGAATTGCTTGAGGCCAGAAGTTGGAGGTTGCAGTGAGCTATGGTGACACCACTGCACTCTAGCCTGGGCGATGGTGCAAGACCCTGTCTCAGAAAACACACACACACAGACACACAAAGAAATTGACGTTGGTGCCAACACGGGTCCACTATGAGCAAGTTCATTCATTCAAAAAATATTTATTGTGCAACTTCTGGGTTCTAGTTACTGTGCAAGGCCCAAAGGATGAAGAAAAAACAAAACAAGCACATTCCTGCCCCTTGTGGAACTCTGGTGAGGAAGGCAAACAACAAAAAATACAGTATAATTATAACTCAAAAGTGCTATGAAAAAAAAAACATAGGGATTTATTGTGAGCAGATAATTAGAGGAACCAACCTCACTGGGGGAGGAGACTGCTGGAGAAATCCTCTGTAAGAAACAGCATTTAAGCTGACGTCTGCAGAATGAGTAGAGTTTAGGTGGTCAGAGTGTGGGGAGTTACAGAGAATACCCCACAGCCCGATGTGAAAAGGTACGAGGCAGCAACAGCCTTTCCCAGGCGAGAGGAACAGAGAAAAAGTTGAGGTAGCTGGAACAGTAACAGGAGAGACAATGCAAGAACCGAACTATCAGGTAGGTGCCCAGAGCTCAGAGAGTAGGGCACGGGCCACACACATGGAGGCTGGCGGATCTGAGCCCGGCCAAGGCCTGCTAAACAACAATGACAACTGCAACAAAAAATAGCCAGGCATTGTGGAGGGTGCCTGTATTCCCAGCGACTCGGGCGACTGAGGCAAGAGAATCACTGAAGCCCAAGAGTTTGAGGTTGCTGTGAGCTGTGACGCTACGGCGCTCTACCAAGGGCAAAATAGTGACACTCTGTCTCAAAAAAAAAAAAAAAAAGAAAAGAAAAGAAACTGTCCAGGTGAACCAGGGCCAATCACACAGGCAGAAACTGATGCTATTTCCTTTTTTGAAATAATTCTGGATGGGTAGATCAAAGAAATAAAAAGACACTATGATTTCTTTTTGTCCCCTTTTAGGTTCAAGCTTGAGATACTCTGCTGACAAAAGTCAGATTTACAAAAGAAAAACAAACAGAAGTGTATTAACTTGTGCTGTACTCAGGAGAGGGCTCAGTTCAAAAGTATTTCTTTCTCAGAGGAGTGGCTTAGGGGCCTTGTTTAAATAGGCTTCCACACAGAGCCGTAAATCGTACACAGTGACAACACGTAGAAGGTAATTATCTTCAGGCTTCCAAAGGGCAGGAAGATGTGGGAAGGTAAATCCGTCTGCTCCCAGATCCTCTGGCACCACTGTCCCTGTCGCTGAGCTGATAGGGGAGAGAGGAGGAGCAGAGAGTGCCCCTGTGTCTTAACCTTAAAATACCCCCTACTTTGGTTTGGCGCCTGTGGCTCAGCGGGCTAAGGTGCCAGCCACGTACACCTGAGCTGGCGGGTTCGAATCCAGCCTGGGCCCGCCAAACAACAATGACGGCTGCAACCCAAACAAAAATAGCCGGGCGTTGTGGCGGGCTATTTGGGAGGCGGAGGCAGGAGACTCGCTTGAGCCCAGGAATTGGAGGTTGCTGTGAGCTGTAATGCCACGACACTCTACCCAGGGTGACAGCTTGAGGCTCTGTCTCAAAAAAAAAAAAAAAAAAAAAAACCCTATTTTAGAGAGGAATAGTTTGCTTTGTGTCAACCCTCTAGATTTGTTTTCAGCATGATAGCCTGGTTAAAATGCTTGGAATGAATCAGTTATCAATTCTACAACCAAATTCTATCCAGACTTCATCCACTTTCTCTTATCGCCTCCCTAAATTAAGCACCACCATCTCTCCTCTGGGCCACCCCCCTGGTCTTCTTGTTCTCAGGTTTACCTCCCACGATCCCCTTTGTGCACAGCAGCTAGAGTGACCCAAAATTTAAATCAGATCAAACGAAATATTAGCTTGAAACCCTGCAATGGCTTACCACTTCTCACAGGTTGGGTTTGCCCAGATGTAGCGACTAGCTTTGGGTTTCAAGATGACTATTAGCTGCACCTGTGGCTCAAAGGAGTAGGCTGGCCCCATATACTGGAGGGCCAGTTACGAGTTCAAATCCAGCCTCAGCTAAAAACTGCAAAAAAGAAAGAAAGAAAGAATAAAAAAAAAATGACTATTAGCTTTAACATCTGTGAAAAGAAATATGGACAAATTAGAATTGGTCAGAGGAAGAAATCAGTGATGCAGACCCAACCAAACCTTGACCAACCCATCGTAGAGCTCTGAAAAGAGTATCGTCCATCAAAATTGTCCCATTCAAACAGCAGGGGTTTTGGACTTAGTCTCTAGATGTGGTCTGCCCCAGGAAGGGATTGCCCTCCAGCAGCAAGGCTGTGTCCTGAGCAGACGCTGAAAGAGCTGTTAACTCAAGGCTGTTTTCTCACTGAGGCCTTCATTTCTAGGCTTCAAGTCCTTCTTTAGAGAAGGATCTAGAAGGTGCATCTCTTGCCATGTCACCACTACATTCAGAATAAAAGAATTTCAGGACTCTAAATGATCTAGCTCCTGCCTACCTTTCCTGCCCTTGTTGTTCACATTTTGCTCTGGTACACTGGCTTTCCCATTTCTTTTTTTTTTTTTGAGGCAGAGCCTCAAGCTGTCACCCTGGGTAGAGTGTGGTGGCATCACAGCTCACAGCAACCTCCAATTCCTGGGCTCAAGCGAGTCTCCTGCCTCCGCCTCCCAAGTAGCTGGGACTACAGGCGCCCGCCACAACGCCTGGCCATTTTTTGGTTGCAGCCGTCATTGTTGTTTGGCGG
>CAUYON010139823.1:0-22011 GCA_963573935.1 Arctocebus calabarensis | reverse complement strand
CCCACCTGCACTTGATGGCACTGACCTTCAGGTGCTTTTGGTGCCTATAGCTCCTTATCCTCTCCCTGTACTCTTGGCCCTACTTGAGTCATGGTCTCATCAGGAGAGTGACTCTGACCAGGATGAAGAGTCACTCATGTCGGTCAAAGGAACAGAGAAGGCACAGCGCCTGTAGCTCAATGGGCTAAGGCGCCAACCACGTACACCTGAGCTGATGGGTTCAAATCCAGCCCAGGCCTGCCAAACAACAATGATGGCTACAACCAAAAAAAAATGGCCAGGCATTGTGGCAGGCACCTGTAGTCCCAGCTACTTGGGAGTCAGAGGCAAGGGACTCGCTTGAGCCCAGGAATTGGAGGGTGCTATGAGCTGTGATGCCACGGCACTCTATCCAGGGTGACAGCTTGAGGCTCTGTCTCAAAAAAAGGAACAGAGAAGCCAGGCCTTGGACAGGCCACCATTCTGTCCATACCTAAATGCCAGATGTAAAGGCAGGTGCCCCATGAGAGGGGCAGAAGGAAGCTACCACGTGGAAGCTGTCAACCCAGGATTCATGCCACCTTTGGGCTGTGTAGTGGAGAACTCTTTTTTTTTTTTTTTTGTAGAGACAGAGTTCACTTCATTGCCCTCAGTAGAGTGCCATGGTGTCACACAGCTCACAGCAACCTTCAACTCCTAGGCTTAGGCGATTCTCTTGTCTCAGCCTCCTGAGTAGCTGGGACTACAGGCGCCTGCCACAACCCCAGGCTATTTTTCTGTTTTGCAGTTCAGCCAAGGCCAGGTTTGAACCCGCCACCTTCGGTATATGGGGCCGGCACTCTACCCACTGAGCCACAGGTGCCGCCTTAGTAGAGTGCTAACTCTTTTCCCCATTAGCAGAAGCTCCATGAAGACACTCAGGTGTGCTGTCCCTAGAACCACACACCTTGCAAATCTGGTATCCAGGGTATTCTCTTTTGTTCTGTTAGCACTGCATGAACTTTTTTTAAAGTTCCAGCTTATCAGAGACAGTAACAGAGGAAACGAGGGAAAGGGCTGTATCTAATTTTTGGCCATGGTACTAAAGAAGAGGCAGCATGCTAAATAGTCAAGGTCTTGAGTTTTGAAGTGATATTTTATTTATGCTCCCCCCTCTTTGAAAGTCCTCTTCCAGGCTTCTCAACCTCTGCACTGCCCTAATTCTCCTCCTACATCACCTTGGTCACCTTTGATGCCTCCTCTCCTCCCACCCTATGAATGCACATGTCTCAAGGTTGTGTCCTCTGCTGTCTCCCTGTCTCTTCACTTTGTCCTCCATAGTATCAGGTGATGTCAAGACTTCAGTGGTAACCTCATGAGGTGGATCTCAAAGCACCAACTTTTCTCCAAACCCGTTGTCAACTTTCTCCTAGGCCGCACTGCCTGGATAGGCCATTGTTGTCTCATCTTGGATTCCCCAAATTTATGTCTTTCACTCCAGGTTCAAAAATTTCCAGGTGGCCATAGACTACTTCCCCATCCTCTAGCCTAATCTGTAGGCATCAAAGCCTGTTGACTCCATGTCTCCTAGTCTCTTTTCACCAGACTCTTCTTTCCAATACCTGGGTCCCCCTCCAACACCCATTACTTCTTCCCTGTCTTACTACAAAACCCTGCTAGCTGGTGTCCCCACTCTCTGGCTCTTCCCATTCTAAATCAACTTCTGTCAGGGAGCCCAACCAACGGTTTCTACTTCTCCACCAAAAACACCTTACTCTACCTGTCATTCAAGGCCACTTGTGGTATGCCGTAGCCAAAACCTATCCTTGGGGCTTCCTACACAACACATAAGGTTTCTGTACCTGTGCCTTCTCCCTAGAAGGTTCTCCATTGTAATTCCACCCCCTGAAAGTTCCTTTATCCTCATCCAAGTCCCCTTGAAAAGACAAAAGCTTCTTGGGAGCCTTTGCCAGTCAATACCCTCAACCAGTAGCCTGCCTCACACTCTCGGACAGGCCACTTAATCGCTTCTGTCCCAAACAACTGCAATGCCTGGGTTTACTTTCTTTTGCCTTCACCTTCTTTCCCCCCAACCTCAGGGAATTCCATGATCTCTCTGTTGTTTTGTTTATACCATAAACTTAGAAATTGTTCTAGATTGCTTTCTCTCCTTTACCCTGCAATCAGATGGTCTCAATTTTGCCTCTAAAAGGCCATGCTTGTTTACAGAGTTGGGGTGGGATTTTCTACATGGCTCTGAGGTGGGCAACATCCAGTCCCCTCCCTGCTCTGTGTGCCTCAGGAGATTTATTTACTTTGTCTAAGCCTTGGTTTCCTCACTGCAACAGTGGACTTAAAAAAAAATCACTCTCAAAATGTATGTATGTATATACAGGCTGCGTGCGTATCCCTTATCCAAAATGCTTGGGATCAGAACTGCTTTGGAATTCAGATATTTTTAAATGTTGGAATGTTTGTATATATAGGGAAATCTCATTGTATTATACTTCACACATATTGTGTGTTTTACAAATTGAAGTAGCAACCCTGCACGGGGCAAGTCTACCAGTGAGTTTTCCAATAGCATGTGCTCACTTCGTGTCTCTGTGTTACATTTTGGTGATTCTCAAACTATTTCAAACCTTTCCATTGCATCTGTTTTGATGATCTGTGGTCTTCGATGTCACTATTGCCATTGTTTTGGGTCACCACAAACTGCACCCATATAAGACGAGATCGTAATCACTTAATGTGCTTTCTGACTGTTCTACTGACAGGCTCTTGCCTCCCTCTCCTCAGCCCTTCCACTTCCCTGGGACACAGCAGTATTGAATCTGGGCCAGTAAATAACTCCACAGTGGCCCCTGAGGGCCCAAACGAAAGGAAGAGTTGCAGGTCTTTCACCTTAAATCAAAAGCAAAAAAACAATTAAGCTTAGTGGGTGTTTTGTAAAAGGTTACAAAATGCAAATGACCCCCCAAAAGTGACCCCCAAATGCTGAAAGAGCCAAGAACCCAGAGAAGGAGGCAGACAAATCCAGTTTGTCTCTTATGGGTGTTTTACTGGGGAATTTACAGACAGGATTGTGGTGTTGGGTGGCCACAAGCCAGGTAGATCTCTGTCCTGTTACTCCACAGATCTAAGGCTTATATACCACAGGAAAGGGGGGCACAGGCTCCAGTAAGACAGTTAAAGGCAACTCTGCAGAACAGGCCAAGAATGCTATAACCTGTGTGATAACATCAAGGTTGATAAGTTCGTGCACTAAGGAAGTAAATTAGGATCAGGAGCCATTCGTGGGGTTGGGGCTAATCAGATGTCAAGAAGGTGGATTAGCATCCAACATGGAGTCACTTCTGGTTCCACAGGGTGGAAGGATGAAAGCCAGGCCCCTTGCACCAGAAAGTTAGCCAATGCTGGGCGTGCCTGTAATCCTAACATTCTGGGAGGCTGAGGTGAGCAGATTGCCTGAGCTTGGGAGTTGGAGACCAGACTGAGCAAGAGGAAGACCCCATCTCTAAAGAAAATAGCTGGGCAGGCTCGGCGCCTGTGGCTCAGCGGGCTAAGGCGCCAGCCATGTAAACCTGAGCTGGTGGGTTCGAATCCAGCCTGGGCCCGCCAACCAACCATGACAGCTGCAACCCAAACAAAAATAGCCGGGCGTTGTGGCGGGCACCTGTAGTCCCAGCTACTTGGGAGGCTGAGGCAGGAGACTCGCTTGAGCCCAGGAATTAGAGGTTGCTGTGAGCTGTAATGCCACGACACTCTACCCAGGGCAACAGCTTGAGGCTCTGTCTCAAAAAAAAAAAAAAAAGAAAAGAAAATAGCTGGGCATTGTAGAAGAGGCCTGTAGTCCCAGCAAGTTGGGAGGCTAAGGCAAGAGGATAATTTGACCCCAAAAGTTTGAGGTTGCTACAATGCCACAGCTCTCTACCAAGGGCAACAAAGTGAGACTCTGTCTCAATTTAAAAAAAAAATAAAAGTTAGCCAAGTTGTGAATGCAAAGGAAATGAAAAGTGCTATTCCTATGAACACACAGGTAATCCGAAAACAAAGCAATTTTATTACTGACAGAAGATCAAACTAGCCCCAACATTCCCTCAAACTGCCACCTCCGGCACATGAGGCCCTACTCCTTTGAGCCACAGGTGCTGCCCTGCATGTTTTAAGAGCCCTCTCCATAACATCCAAGTGCCTGTGAGGCAGAAGTGCTAATAGAAAAGCTACAGAAAGTTCTCCAGATGATCTAGCTGAGGTGATTGATGAAAGTGGTTGCATTAAATAACAGATTTTTACTGTAAATAAAACAGCCTTATACTGGAAGAAGATATCATCTAGGACTTTCATAGCTAGAGAAAAGTCAATGTCTGGCTTGAAAGCTTCAAAGGACAACTGACTATCCTATTAGGGGCTCAGGTGAAGCCAATGCTCACTTGCCATTCTGAAAATCCTCAGGCCCTTAAGAACCACACAACTCTACTCTACCCGTGCTCTATAAGTGGAACAACAAAGCCTGGGTGACGGCACAGCTATTTACAGCATGATTTTATCAAATAGCTTAAGCCCACAGTCCAGACTTAAGGCTCAGAACAAAATTTCAAAATTTTGCTAGTCATTGACAATGCCCCTGGTGACCCAAGAGCCCTCTGATGGAAATGTCTAAGGAGATGAATGTTGTTTTCATGCCTAACACAACATCTGTTCTGCAGCTCATAAACCAAGGAGTAATTTTAACTTTCAAGTCTTATTATTTAGGAAATACGTTTTGTAAGGCTATAGTTGCCATAGATTCCTCTGATGAATGTGGGCAAAGTAAAGCAAAAACCTTCCAGAAAGGATTCACCATTCTCGAGTAAGAACATTTGTGATCCCTGGGAGGATGGCAAGTATCAGCATCACAGGAATTTGGAAGAACTTGATTTTAACCCTCAAGGATGACTTGGAGAAAGTCAAGCCTTCAGCAGAGGAGGTAACTGCAGATGGGGTAGGAAATAGCGAGAGACTTAGAATTAAAAGTGGAGCCTGGCAGGCGCCTGTAGTCCCACCTGCTCAGGAGGCTGAGGCAAGAGAATCACCTAAGCCCAGGAGTTGGAGGTTGCTGTGAGCTGTGTGATGCCACGGCACTCTACCAAGGGCGATAAAGTGAGACTCTGTCTCTACAAAAAAAAAAAAAAAAAAGTGGAGCCTGAAGATGTGAGCGAGTTACTATAATCTCATGATCAAACATGAATGGATAAGGAGCTGCTTCTTATAGATGAACAAAGAAAGTGGTTTCTTGAGACAGAGTCTACTCCTGGTGAGGACGCTATGAACACTGCTAAAACAACAACAAAGGATTTAGAATATTACGTGAATTTAGTAGAAAAAGCGAAGGCAGGGTTTGAGAGGATTGACTAGAATTTTGGAACAAGTTCTACTGTGTGTGAAATGCAATCAACCAGTGTTATATACTTCTTAAAAATCTTTCAGGAAAGGAAATGGTTGGGTAAACTTCATTGCTGTCTTATTTTAAGAAATTGCCATGGACACCCCAACCTTCAACAACTACCCTCATCAGTCAGTATCAACATCAAGGCAAGATCCTCCATCAGCAAAAAGATTACAACTCACTAAAGGCTCCGATAAGCATTAGCATTTTTAGCAACAAGTCTTTTTTTTTTAATTAAGGCACATACTTTTTTAGACACAATGCTATTTATTTCATACTTACTAGACTATAGTACAGGATAAATAGTATAACTTTTCTATGTACTAGAAAGCCCAAAAATTTTGTGTGACTTACTTTATTGCTATATTTGCTTTATTGTTGTGGTCTGGAACTAAACCCACACTATCTCTATTATGCCTGCACATTATGACATATCATTGGGATGGGACCCAAAGATAAATACAAAATTCATTTATGTCTCATATACACCTTATACACATCATTTGAAGACTTTGTACAATATTTTTAATTTGTACCTGAAACCAAGATTTGAATGTGTTTTGACTTGTGTTTTGACCATGACTTGTCACATGAAGCCAGGTGTGGAATTTTCTACTTGTGGAGTTATGTTGATGCTCAAAAAGTTGAATTTTGGAGCATTTCAGATTTTGGATTTTCAGGTTAGGGATTCTCAGCCTATATGAGTATGTATACATACACACTTGAGAGATAGAGAGAAACTACCATGTATGACAGGTATTCGTGAAATTATAAATTTATGATTTTTTTTTTTTTTTTTTTTTTGGCCAGGGCTGGGTTTGAACCCACCACCCATGGTATATGGGGCCGGTGCCCTACTCCTTGAGCCACAAGCACTACCCTAAATTTATGACTTTTTTGCTTGAATTTATAAAATAACTTTCTAACTGGTCCCTGGCTCTGTGACAAATGAATAAATCTAGTGCTCCATAAGGATACATATAATCTTATATATTACATAACTTTTCTTTTTTTTTTTTTTTTTTTGCGACAGAGCCTCAAGCTGTCACCCTGGATAGAGTGCTGTGGCATCACAGCTCACAGCAACCTCCAATTCCTGGGCTCAAGCGAATCTCTTGCCTCAGCCTCTAAAGTAGCTAGGACTACAGGTGCCCACCACAATGCCCGGCCATTTTTGGTTGCAGCCGTCATTGTTGTTTGGCGGGCCAGGGCTGGATTTGAACCTGCCAGCTCAGGGGTACGTGGCTGGCACCTTAGCCTGTTGAGCCACAGGCGCTGAGCCGACATAACTTTTCTTTTAATGGTAATACAATAAAATATGTTTTTGAATAAAATTTTGGGAGCAGGGGTGGTATTTCAGCTTCATTTGTCAGGCCATCCACACATGGCCCATCTGGTCCCCTGATGGCACCTCCTGCCAAGCTGACATGCCCTTTTACCAAGACAGGGAATAACCTTGGAGATATGGATTTTCCTTTGGGGTGAGCATTTACCATTGGAATGACTTTGCCAAAGCTGTAAAATTATTTGAGACTTTGTTTTTGCATCTCTAAAATATGAGAGTTCTGGGAGGTGATCCATGATTGTTTCTGTAGAAAATTTGTGTGCATGTTTCTGTAGAAAACTTGGGTTTGTAACCCATGTTTGCATTCTGAAGGCAACCTAGATCTTTGAATAAAATATATTCACTCGTGTTCTAGATTCTAGGAGGGTTTTTTTTTTTTTTTTTGGCCAGGGCTGGGTTTGAACCTGCCAGCTCCAGCATATGGGGCCAGCGCCCTACTCCTTTGAGCCACAGGCACTGCCCTAGGAGATATATATATATATATATATACACACACATATATACATACACACATATATATGTATATATATATATATATTTATTTTTAGAGATAGAGTCTCACTTTATCACCCTTGAGAACCATGGGCATCACAGCTCACAGCAACCTCCAGCTCTTGGGCTTAAGCAATTCTCTTGCCTCAACCTCCCAAGTAGCTGGGACTACAGGTGCCTGGCTAATTTTTTGTTGCAGTTTGGCCAGGGCTGGGTAAGAACTCTCCACCCTGGGTATATGGGGCTGGCCCCCTCCTCACTGAGCCACATGCGCTGCCCTGGGAGTTTTAATAAAATGGAAGACTGAAGGAAATACATGGAATACTATAATTAAAAAGAATATGGGAGATCTATAAGTACTGACATATTAGATATCCATGCATATTGCTAAGTTTTTAAATTTAGCTGCAAAATATGTATAGTATCATTTTATTTTTTGTAAGAAAAGAGTGGCTCAGTGCCTGTGGCTCAATGGGCTAAGGCGCCAGCCACGTGCACCTGAGCTGGCGGGTTCGAATCCGGCCCAGGCCCACCAAACAACAATGACGGCTGCAACCAAAAAATGGCCAGGCATTGTGGCGGGCGCCTGTAGTCCCAGCTACTCGGGAGGCTGAGGCAAGAGACTCACTTGAGCCCAGGAATTGGAGGTTGCTGTGAGCTGAGATGCCACAGCACTCTATCCAGGGTGACAGCTTGAGGCTCTGTCTCAAAAAAAAAAAAAAAAAAGAAAGAAAATAGTGCTGAATGCCACTATCAAAGGAGGTCTGTGTTAATCTTCTAGGGATTCCATAACAAAGTACCACAGACCACAAGCCTTAAACAACAGAAACTTATTTCATCACAGTTCTGGAGGCTTGAAGTCCAAGGCCAAGGTGCTGGCAGGGTTGGTTTCCCCTGAGGCCTCTCCCCTTGTCTTATTGACGGCCGTCTTCTCCGGTATCTTCACATAGTCTTCCCCCTGTGTGTGTCTGTGTCCTCATCTCCTCTTCTCAGAAGGACACCAGTCACATGGTGTCCTTGATGAACTCATTTATCTTAATTACCTCTTTAAAGATCCTGTCTCCAAATATATAGTCACATTGCGAGGTCCCGGGGGTTAGGACTTCAACACATGAATATCGGAGGGACACAGTTTGGCCTATAACTACCTGTGCCTGAGGTGTAATAGACACTTAGGAAATAGTTGAAAAACTGAATGAATGAAGCAAATGGGACTGCTTTGTTCTCAGGCGCAGTGGGAAGTTTGTGGGATACTAAAAATGAGGAAGAGCATGGAAATCATGAGCTCCAGAGACAGAAATCCAGATATAAGCTGTGAGACACTATTGAGCAAACGCACGATGTGATGTTGACGTTGTTGCAGGCACATTAGACTGCTGCTGCTTTGCCCTATGGTTTGGAGCAGGGGTGAGCTTGAAGGCAAGATCAGAAGAGAGGCTAGTTCAGTCATTCCAGGTGTGGGGCGGTAAGGGCCTAGTGCTGGTGGTAGCCACAGAATAAAAGCTGGAGACAGGTGGGTGTGCCTGGAAGTGGTTCCAAGCTCCTGCACCTGCTGGTGTGTAAGCAATGGCCACATTCCACCTTTACCTTGAGAACAATGAGTCCTCTAGAAACTGGAAGTGGCTATCAAAACATTGTAGGATGAGCTCATAAGTCCCGAGACACCAACCATTCCACATACCTTCTTTAATTTCAAGGCCCTCTCAATGCTCTGCAGCTGGGTCCTGTCCCCATATCAGAAGATTACAGTAAGACTGAAATTTTCACTGGTTTGCAGAAGCATTAAATCCTTACCATGTCTTGGATTTTGTTGTTATCTCCTATCCTCACACCTACTAGAATATCCCCTCTTTTCTTTCTTACCTCTGGAAATCTATCCTGGCTTATATGCTGCCTTCTCCATGCAGCCCTCCATGATTACTGCAGCTCACATGGTACTCTACCTCAGCTGAACCTCATTATGCATACCAAAAAATGTGCCACGATATTAAATAATGTATTAATGCACATGCTTCAGATATTTGCAATGTTCATATGCCATGCAAACTCCCCCAGGAGACTCTAACTCCTTGAGGTTATACATTTAGAATTTCTCATGCATTTGTTTTTTTTTTTTTTTGAGACAGAGCCTCAAACTGTCACCCTGGATAGAGTGCTGTGGCATCACAGCTCACAGCAACCTTCAATTCCTGGACTCAAGTGAGTCTCCCACCTCTGCCTCCCAAGTAGCTGGGACTACAGGCACCAGCCACAACGCCCAGCCATTCCTAGGCTGCAGCTGACATTGTTGTTTGGCGGGCCCGGGCTGGATTCGAACCTGCCAGCTCAGGTGTGTGTGGCTGGTGCGTTAGCCCACTGAGCCATAGGTGCCGAGCCTAGACAGCTTCTAAATTCCTTTCTTGAAAACGGAGAAAACTGCGGAATAGTTGACATTGAACTGAATATATAGGATATAAAATTTGGATGGGCAGAGATAAGTCTACAAAACAGTCAAGGTAGAATAAAATGGAATGAATAAAAATACAGAGCTTGCTTGGAAGGCAGCAGATGTCATGTTGGTGACACTTACCCTGGGTGGAGTGAACGTGGAGGAATGAGGTAAGAATAGGAAAGTGTCTGTTTTTTTCTCTCCAGCTTTAGTTGTCTCAAACCTTTTACGTGTGCATAGTCAACTCTCAGGAAATTTATTTTTTTTCAGGAAATATTTTTAAATGAGTAACTGTCCATGCTGAGGTCGAGCACAGCCATTACTTAACAGGAATTGGTACCAAGAAAGTGTGGGGAGGAGATAGGAAAGAGTTAACTTCAATTTGTAGTTCAGAAATCCGTTTGTTGATCTTTAAAACGTAAGACATTTCTACCAGATCGAGATAACTTTCAAAGTAATTAAGACTCAAATGGCAGTAGTTTATCAACTCAAAGCAAAGGGGTTATAAACTAAAATAGTTTCCCCATTCTGCACTGGCTGGGCTGGCTAAGTTAACTCCTTCAAGCTGTAATACAACCTGGAAAATAGATACTGATTGCTCTGTTTTTTTGGGGGGAGAAGAGGGATTGAGACAGAGTCTCATTATGTCGCCCTCGTTGAGTGCTGTGGCATCACAGCTCACAGCAACCTCTAACTCTTGGACTTAAGCGATTCTCTTGCCTCAGCCTCCCAAATACCTGGAACTACAGGCACCCACCACAGAAACACCCCAGCTGTTTTTTAGTTGTAGTTATCATTGTTTGGCAGGCCCGGACTGTGTTCAAACCCTCCCTCTCCGGTGTATGCTGCACCCTGGCCGCTGAGCTGCAGACACTAAGGCTGTTCTATTTAAAAGCTGAAGTTGTGAGTTGAAAATAACTGTCTGTATTATGCAACTAGTTAGAGGCAGAGCCAGTTCAAAGGCTCAGCTTCTTTCCGTTAAGTCCCATATGTATTGGAGCTTCTAACTGTAGCCTCAAATCATACTTGAAAATGGTGTCATAAGAAAACAATTACAAAAAAATCGTACTGTTTGTATGTCTGAACCCAACTCTGCAGAAACCTAGGCCCCAGTTGTTATATTTTAACAAGGCTTAAAATATTACTGTATTAATAACAACATATTCTAACTATGGTATATATTAGAATATATCTATAAATGAGCTTTTCCACCCTTTGTCACTTTTGTAAACTACAAATAAGAAAACATTCATTTATCCGATTTTGTTTCAGGTATCTATCTGTCAGATTTAACATACATTGATTCAGCATACCCATCAACTGGCAGCATTCTAGAAAATGAACAAAGATCAAATTTAATGAATAACATCCTTCGAATAATTTCTGATTTACAGCAGTCTTGTGAATATGGTAAGTTTTGGGGGGATAAATGCTAAGTCATTAACATGCTGTGATTCTGATGACTTATTTACACATTGACCATTTTTCACAAACATCAATTTCTTTTTTTTCTTTTTTCTTTTCTTTCATTTTTTTTTTTTTTCCTTTTCTTTCTGTGTTTCTTTCTCTCTCATTCTCTCTTTTTTTCTTTCTCACTTCCCTTCCTTCTCTTCCTCACCTTTCTTTTTGAGACAGGGTTTTACTCTTGCCCAGGCTGGAGTACAGTAGCACAGTCGTAGCTCACTATAATCTGAAACTCCTGGGCTCAAGCATTCCTCCTGTCCTCCTGGCTGGGACTAGGAGTGCATGTCACCACACCCAGCTAATTTTTGTTTTGGGGTTTTTCTGCAGAGGCAAGGTCTCGTTCAAGCTGCTCCCCAACTCCTGGCCTCAAGCTATTTTCCCACCTTAACTTCCCAAAGTGCTAGGAGTATAGGCTTTAGCCATCACATCTGTACCCATCAATTTCTTATTTCCATCCTAAATAAAGGGAAATAAAGGTTATTTTATTTCAACATTTACTATTTAGCATGTTGGTTAAGATCTTGCTTTTAAGGAATTTGGAGCATTTAATATTTAAAATTTTTATTTTTATCCTTTTCTCCTTGTAATTCTATAACCACTTTGCTCACAGAGCATAGGGCAATATATTTTAATTAGTTACTCATAGTTACTAGTTTACAAAATTGTTTTTTATTATCTTTTTCTCATTTGATCTCCCTGGTCTGTAATATAAATAGTTTTTACTTTTTTTTTTTTTTTTTGAGACAGAGCCTCAAGCTGTCACCCTGGATAGAGTGCTGTGGCATCATAGCTCACAGCAACCTCTAATTCCTGGGCTCAAGTGAGTCTCTTGCCTCCGCCTCCCAAGTAGCTGGGAACATAGGCACCCACCACAACGTCCGGCCATTTTTTGGTTGCAGCCGTCATTGTTGTTTGGCGGGTCCAGGCTGGATTTGAACCTGCCAGCTTAGGTGTACGTGGCTGGCGCCTTAGCCCGGTGAGCCACAGGCGCTGAGCCAGTTTTTACATTTTTGAATTAGAGAAGAGGCTGAGTCTAGTGACATTTGACTAGCTTTCTTGAGTCAGATACTGAGTAAATAATCAATGTATTATGAAATAAGATATATAGAAAGAGCTAAGTAAGCCCAAATGATTAGAAAAAGGAGAGTTTTAAAATATTTAAATGCTTTCGGTTTGATGGGGAATACAATTAGACTATATTAATATATAATTGTCACAGTGTTTAAAAAAGCAGTGAGTTTTACATTATCTGATTTATTTCAAGTAAATTTGTCTTAAAGCTAACTTTTACCTGCCTGTGTCTATGCCTTTAAGGAAACCTCAAAAGCTTCCTAACTGTGTGTGGAGATAGAATCTTACTGAAAGATAAATCAAATAATCCCTTATCCTGTACTTTTCTCAATTTTTTAACATAACAAATTTAGTGTTAAATTAATGTTTAAAATTTAATAGGAAGGGAGGAGAAAAACCATATTTATCCATGGGAGCCAAATTTCTTTAAAAGAAAAATAACTATCTTCACACCTTTTGTTTGGTTGACATTTGAATATAAGTCACAGAGAAGTTCCTGATGTTTTTCTATGAAATTTGTCACTTATGCAGTACTTTGTAATTGGAGGTGTTTTAAAAAAAAAATATTACACAAACCGTAGATAACTGTAATTTTCTAAATTACCTTCAGATTTCATATTAAAGCTTACCTCAATAATATCCTTCTAGAATTTTGGTGCCATGCGGCCTTAATTTACGTTTAAATTATTTTTTCTGAATTTTTTAAGTTCCGGTTACAACGTATTTTATTGGATAATTATTTATCACCTTTTGCCTAGATATCCCCATGTTGCCTCATGTCCAAAAATATCTGAACTCCGTCCAGTATATAGAAGAGCTACAAAAGTTTGTGGAAGACGATAATTACAAGTAGGTTGGATCTTCAAAAGTGATTTGTATAACTTTGTCCTATCCTCTGCCCTTCTATCCCCATGTATTTAAACATCTAAATTCTACATGGTATCATAAAGGTGCCTATTCCAGTGGTACATTTACAGTCATAAAAATACTTAACATGTGTTTCTTTTTAATCACTTGATAAGATTGAGCCAGTATGCAAATACCTCATCTGTTCTTTTATTAAAAATTAGTATTTTGTTTCTCAAGTTGTAAAGAGATAATATATGGTAGTTCTAATTTAAATTTGTTCCTTTCTCCTTATATTCAATCATTAAATGTTTATGGAAATTTATCTTTTTTTTTTTGGTTTTTTTTTTGTTGTTGTTGTTGTTGCTTTTTGCCGTTTTGGGCCGGGGCTGGGTTTGAACCCGCCACTTTCGGCACATGGGGCCAGTGCCCTACTCCTTTGAGCCATAAGCACTGCCCAGAAAAATTATTGAAACAGACTAAAACTTTGAAAAATTAGTTCTTTATTGATGCTGATTTTTTGACACATCTTGAGCCCTTTTCTTGGCTTGTTTTTTATTGTTTTTGTAGACTAAGAGAATATTGAACCTTCTTTTCTCCAGGTAGGAAGACATTTTTCCAATATAGAACTGCAATTATTATTCTCCATAATCATAGAACTGCATTTATTATTCTTCCTAATTGTAGCAAGTCTTTCATTAAATATTTTTTAAATCACTTTTAAAATAACTGATACCCATTTCTTTCTCCTTATACCCACAGTATGGCCCAAAGATGGGAGGGGGATTTAATTATTGATCCCTTTCATCTTTCAGTGATATGCTTATATCATAATTGTTGGTTATTTCAAAAGGTGGGATGATAAAGAGCTTATCTCGAGGCTTCTCATTTCTCTTACAGCTCCATTTCTTAATTTTAAAAAAGTTTCCTTAGCTTTATTATGCCAGTTATTCCCTGCTTTCAAATTGAATTTTATGTTTGCACAAATTTTTTTTTCAATAAAAGGTCTTTTTTTACAAATTCATCAAAGTGAAAGACTAGATAATTTTTCATTATCAATACATTATTTAAAAAAAATTTTAGCCACTTTTGGTAGTGATTATAAATGTGCTTATTCCACAGATTTCCACAACTTTCTTAGATATCCTGCAGGACAGAATTGGTCCTGACAACAAGCTAGAAAAATAAGGGAAAACAACTAGAAATAATTTTTTTTTTTTTTTTTTTTTTTTTTTTTTGGAGAAGAGCCTCAAGCTGTCACCCTGGATAGAGTGCTGTGGCATCACAGCTCACAGCAACCTCCAATTCCTGGGCTGAAGCGAGTCTCCTGCCTCCATCTCCCAAGTAGCTGGGACCACAGGCGCCCGCCACAACGCCTGGCCATTTTTCAGTTGCAGCTGTCATTGTTGTTTGGCAGGCCTCTGCTGGATTCGAACCCACCAGCTCAGGTGTACATGGGTGGCGCCTTAGCCTGTTGAGCCACAGGCGCCGAGCCTAGAAATAATTTTTCTTCAAATACTAAGTGTATAAGACGTTCTGGATATATAATTAAATGTATATAATTTTTTTTTTTTCAGACAGAGTCTCACTTCGTTGCACTTGGTAGAATGCGGTGGTAGATCACTGCAATCTCAACTCTTGAGCTTAAGAGATTCTCTTGCTCAGCCTTGCAAGTAACTGGGACTATAGGCACCCAGCATATTGCCCAGCTATCTTTTAGAGACAGGATCTCACTCTTGCTCAGGCAATCCACATGCCTCAGCCTCCCAGAGTGCTAGGATTACAGCTGTATCTAAATTTTTAATGTTTGAAAACACCTTTATCTTCTCCCCAATACCATAATAGTAACACTTTAATTTTTATTTTACAAAATCTTTTTTCACTCTAACTCATTTGAAAATGTGTGAGGTCAGTGGATAGGCCTTTTAGCTTGGTGGTTTCACAAGTCTATTGCCAGGTTGTAAGTTTCTCAAGTTTACCAATAGTGGTAAATATTTAGCACTATTTTTCCATCTCCCTAGCTACTGATGTAGAACTGATACCTGATAAACACTTTAGTTTTGTCCAGGGAGATATAGCACAGGTAACTTAAAACTCAAAAAAAGAGGGGGTGGCGCCTATGGCTCCTCGAGTAGGGCGCCTGCCCCATATACCGAAGGTGGCGGGTTCAAACCCGACCTCAGCCTACATGCAAAACAGAAAAATAGCCGGGCATTTGTGGCTGCCTGTAGTCCCAGCTACTCAGGAGGCTGAGGCAAGAGAATCACCTAAGCCCAGGAGCTGGAGGTTGCTGTGAGCTGTGTGACGCCACGGCACTCTACCAAGGGCTATAAAGTGAGACTCTGTCTCTACAAAAAGAAAAAAAAGTAAATAGCTTTTAAACTTTTCTTTATCTGGCTCAAGAAACTTACTTTTATTTTTTTGTGTGTGTTAGACAGTCTCATTATGTTGCCCTCGGTAGAGTGCCCGGGCATCACAGCTCACAAATTTCTGGGCTTAAGCGATTTTCTTGCGTCAGCCTCCCAAGTAGCTGGGACTACAGGTGCCTGGCTATTTTTTGTTGCAATGTCATTGTTTAGCTGGCCCGGGCCAGTCTTGAACCTGCTAGCCTTGGTGTGTGTAGTTGGCACTGTAACCACTATGCTACAGATGCCAAGCTGAAACTTACTGAATTTAACACAAGTTAAAGTTTAACAGGTAGAAACAAAGTCTAAGAAAATTTTACATAATTATAATGGGTGGTAAATTTTTATACTAACTACCATAAAAATTTAATGTATTTATTGAATCTGATTACTTTGTGAAATAATAGACTTGAAAATATTAGGGGGTTTTTTTGTACTAATAAATTGGAACTAGAAAACATTAGTTTTAATACTCCATAAACTGACATAGTATATGATACCTTCATTTTTATAGAAAAGGTGTTGTTATATTTATTTTTGTTTTCATGAGTAGCTAGAATGAAAGCAGCCTTTGGGGAACTGCAAAGTCACTTGGTGTTTTGGGGACACCACGTGGGAGATGGAGACTTGGAGAAGATAGATTGTATTGCATGAGCCTTCAAATTAAAAGTTGAAAATTAGAACATTTTAAGATGTCATTAAAATCATTTAAAAATATGTTAGAGGCTGGGCGCCTGTGTCTCAAGCAGCTAAGGCACCAGCCACATACACCTGAACTGGCAGGTTCGAATCCAGCCCGGGCCTGCCAAACAACAATGATGGCTGCAACCAAAAAATGGCGGGGCGGCGGGCACTTCTAGTCCCAGCTACTTGGGAGGCAGAGGCAGGAGACTTGCTTGAGCCCAGGAGTTGGAGGTTGCTGTGAGCTGTGATGCCACGGCACTCTATCCAGGGTGACAGCTTGAGGCTCTATCTCAAAAATAAAAAAATAAAAATATGTTAGAAAAACATTTTGCAGCAATAATTTTTTTATGATGAAAAAGTTTTAAGTAGAAATATATGACACTTCACTTATCAAAAGGCTTCTGTTTTTAGCAATTTCATCTATATAGCCAACTAGTATAGATATTACAAATTGAGTGTGTGTCTTTTAATCAGGATGAAAATCTAAGTTATTATAACAATGACCATATCTTTTCTCACAGCTGACAACTCAGACTAGCCTTTAACTGCTATACTTTTTAAGATGCGGCTGCTTTTTATAGTGGTGTTCCTTTCCTTTTTGGCATGTTAGGAAATTGCAGTTATTTTGTTTGCTTCTTTTCTCTCACTCACTAGTCTGTAAGCTTAAGAACAGGGCCACCATGTCTGCCTTACTCTGTTATATTTAGTTCTGAGCACAGTGCCCAACACAAATACTTACTGAATATGAATGAATGCCATACACTCTATAGCCCAAGTAATTAAACTTCTCTATAAAAAGAACAGAATGTTCTGGTTAGTCACACAGCTGTTTAATACACAAATTTTCACATCGTCAAGTAATTAAAATATAATTGTTTAATTCCCTCTTAAGTTATCAAAGAAATAATAATTTGAGCACCTAGAATAGATTAGTTTGTCATTACGATTGCCACTTGTATTGTGTAATTTCACTAAAAATTGCAGTTGGTAGAATGCTGAATAGTTTTTATCTTCAGACAAATTCTTAGCAATATTAGCAAAGCATTTTCTACAACTACTTTAGTGTCCTATTTCCTGAATTAGCTTTCACTGATAGGAATCATAATCTCTTGCTGTAGAACTCAAAACTCAGTATGTTATTGTAAATGTAACTTGAGTACCAACTAGTAAATTTTAACTTCAGACAAGGAATGACTAGGAATTTTGCTAACAGCCTTTTTGTTTTTGTTGATCTTTCTTTGAAGAGTTGTGTTAGTTGATTTGTTAGATGTAGTTTTCAATAAGGTATTTTTTGAAATTTTCATTGTTACACTCAAACCAATAGCATATTCAGTAAAGATTCCAGAAATGATCTGTATAATATGTGAAAGTTCCTGAATTTAAATGTTAGGTAAATATAAACTCAAGTTAAATCATCTTTTAGTCATTCATTTAAAGCTATCTTTAAATGTGTTGAATTCTTTGACAGCTTTGAGGTAGTTGAGGAAATTTTTAGTTTTTATTTATTTATTTTAAATTTTTTAAGAGACAAGGTCTCACTCTGTCTCCTAGGCTGGAATGCATTGGTATAGTCATAGCTCACTACAGCCTCAACTCCTGGGCTCAAGCAAGAGCTTGCCTTAGTTAGTCACCAGAGTAGCTGTGTCTACAAGTGTGAGCCACTACACACAGCTAATTTTGTTTATTCTTTTACAAATGGGGCCTCACTATGTTGCCCAGGCAGGTCTTGAACTTATGGCCTCGAACAAGCTTCCCACCTTCATTTGCTGAGTCACTGGGAATACAAGACTCAAGATTTTTTTGGAGGGAGGAACTCACTCTGTTGCCAGGTCTGGAGTGCAGTGGCATCATAGCTTACTACAACCTCAAACTCCTAGGCTCAAGCAATTCTCCTGCCTTGGCCTCCCAAGTGCTAGAACTACAGGTGCATGCCACCGTGTATGGCTAATTTTTTTTCTTTTTTGTAGAAATGGGGATCTTGCTCTTACTCAGGCTGGTCTTAAGTTCCTGGCCTCAAGCAGTCCTCCAGTCTTGGCCTCCCAAAATACTAAGATTACAAGCATGAGCCACCAAGGTTATTTTTAAATAAAACATTTCTTTTGGTGTAAAAAGTTTGGGTTTTTTTTATTATGGCATTAGGCAAAATTAATAAATTTTTATTCAAGGAATTTCACGTGTGATTCTCCTTCTGCTGTCCGTCTCAAAGGCTGGAGTCACTGAAGATTTACCTTCAAGACAGCCCTTTTTAATAAAACAGACCCTCAATTCACAGTTGTCCTATTAGCCCTGTGTAGTAACATAAAAGTTTATATCTCCAAAGATGACCACATAAAACAAGCCTCCCTTAGCTCCAAAAACCACCTAGTTATTAGCTGTCCAGAAGAGTTACAATAAGAATTAGCTAGAAATATCTCTTCTGTGAGGCACAAGAGACCCAGGCATGCACTGTTCCTGCTATAAAATCTATTAGACGCTCACAGTTGCTTGCTTTGTATTTCCACTTGGATGGTGCTCACACATAGGCAATGAAGGAAAAACAGTCTAATAAAGGGTTAATAAAATGTCCCCAGTAGGCCCAGTGCTAGCAAAGTAGCAGATAGCAAACCTGGTGGAAGTTTTTTTGTGGTCATGTCCACAGCAATTAAGAAACTGCATTTTAAAAGCATTGGTAATGACCATTTAAATACAACTTTTAAATATCTTTTTCTCCCTAATATCTCCTAGAATAACTATAAGATCTGCTTTGTATGAAAAAGGTAGGAGACTTAACATCATAAAGATTGCTCTTAAAGAAAAATATATAGTTTAGATTATTCCATTAAAATGTTTAGAGTTTTTTTTTTTTTTCAGTTTTTGGCCAGGGCTGGGTCTGAACCAGTATAGGGGGCCAGCGCCCTACTCCTTTGAGCCACAGGCACTGCCCAAAATGTTTAGTTATTTGTGGAAAAATATGTGACTTCAATATTATTTTGTCAAATATTACTCATTTTATATGTTCTGTCTTTTTAAAATTCAGGCTTTCATTAAAGATAGAGCCAGGGACGAGCACACCACGGTCTGCTGCTTCCAGGGAAGATTTAGTAGGTTAGTGCATTGGTTTTCTCTTGTTACCAAACAACAAATCAAATAAGCTAATAAGAATCTACTCCAAAGTAAATAAACATCTTTATTTTGTTATTAAAATCTGTCAATACTTTCTAGGGAATTTCTTTGTTTTTTTAATTAAAAGGTATATCAGTAAATTGTACACACAAATATGCTACCTACCTAATCAAGGAAAATGGGGAGCAGATGGAAAGTAAGATGTAAGTGTTTGTGAATAGTCTATTCTTTTTTTTAAAGTAAGAATGCACCATCTGAGGCAATGAGGGTTGGTGACAGTAGAAATTTCTGTGATCTAAGTGGTAAATTCTGCTAATTTTATTAAAAATTATAGAAGTCAATTTTAGTAACTTAATTTTTTTAAAGTTTAATACTGAGTCAGGCACTAAAAATATAAAAATCATCGTCCCTTGTGGCATTATAATGGGGATATTGAATATATGTTACAAATAATCAGGAAAAACATAAAATTGAAGAGAATCATTAAGAAATCATTAATAAGTACCTTTTAAAAAATTTCCATTTGCATTAGACAAATGCCTTAGTGCAGACAAGTGTCTTGTGCAAAAATTTCCATTTGCACAAATGTCTTAGTGCAATTAGACATTTGCACTAAGCTTCATATTGTATACTCTAAAAATTATTTGAAGACTTACAGTATCTAATAAGATGTGGAGAAGTTTGCAGCAATTAAGAATCAATAAAAGCAAAAAAAAAAAAAAAGAAAGAAAGAAAGAAAAGATGTGAAGAAGCAAAGGAACAAACCATGACAATATCTGTGGGGGAAGAGCATTCCACGCAGAAAAAAATTCTAGTTTAAATCTCTTAAATTTGCTTTTCTTTTCATTATTAAAGCAATATTTTACATGTCTGTGTGCGTGTCACTTCTATATTTTATTCCCATAAGCTTGAAGAGTGTCAGTATAGATACTGATTAATTTCTAACTTTAGTTCTTTATTTAATAAGAAGTTGAAACTAAAATTTAAAAAGCAGTGTATAAAATTTAAGAAGCATTAAAACTATGTCTTAAATGACTTAGGTCCAGATTTGTCTCTGATGAGAGATCCTGAGTCAATCTCTTCTAATCCTATTTCTTCCCATGTAAATGGGGAAAATATTTACACTGCTTCTATTAAGTACCAATCAAATAGATGGAAATTAGTGGATTTTGTATGGTTTGGGATTTTATGCTTTAGGGCTCAGAAAACAAGTGCTTCTCATCTTCAAGTCAATTAAATAGGTTTAATATTATCTTAAAATTTAGACCACATCTAATATTTTATATCAGAGAATTAAAAATAAAATAATCCTTTGAAACCACTAGAAAAATTTTCTCTTTCTCTCTCTTTAACCCTAGGTCCTGAAGTAGGAGCATCACCACAAAGTGGGAGGAAAAGCGTGGCAGCTGAAGGAGGCTTGCTACCACAGACACCTCCCTCCCCTCGGAACCTGATTCCACATGGACATAGGAAGTGCCACAGCTTGGGTTATAAGTCAGCATTTTTATCTTTCAGATGTTTAAAGTTGTTTATAGTTGGATTTATTGTGTATTTGTATTAGTTAAATAGAAAATAGTGTCCTTGCATAATCTTTTTTTTAAATAACAGCCTTTTTCTTCATTCAGTGAAACATCTTGTTTGACGAAAAGCATTTATTTCTTCCTTTTCATAAATTCTAAATTACCTGAAAAGAGCTTTCCTCAACAATGTATTCATATTTGGGAAAGATACTTTTAAAATTATAACATTTATATTAAGACAATCATTGTCTTTTTCTTTTTTTTAGAAAGGCTTTGTTTCTAAACACTTTGTTGCCTTCGGGGGACTGCTGAGGCATCACAGCTCATAGCAACCACCAACTCCTGGGCTTAGGGCAATTCTCTTGCCTCAGCCTCCTGAGTGGCTGGGACTGCAGGCGCCCGCCACAACGCCCGGCTATTTTTTTGTTGCGGTTTGGCCAGAGCCGGGTTCAAACCCACCACCCTCAGTATATGGGGCCAGTGCCCTACTGACTGAGCCACAGGTGCCGCCTGAGACAATCATCATCTTAACTAAAATAAGTCATATATGACTTCATATAAGTCATATATGAAGATCTATAAAAATTTTTCTCTTTATTCCTAAATATAAAGAAAGAGAAACTCATTTTTTGTTTTAACTTCTTTGGTTTTACAGTACTGTTTTTTCAGAAAAAGATCCATGTTCACTTTGCCATGATCTTTATGAAAATTTAGTAACTGGTTCGGCGCCTGTGGCTCAAATGGTAGGGCACCAACCACATACACCAAAGCTTGCAGGTTCAAATCCAGCCTGGGCCTGCCAAACAACAATGACAACTACAACTAAAAGATGGCCGGGCATTGTGGCGGGCACCTGTGGTCCCAGCTGCTTGGGAGGCTGAGGCAGAGAATCATTTAAGCTCAGGAGTCTGAGGTTGCTGTGAGCTGTGAAGCCACAGCCCTCTACCAAGAGTGACATAGCAAGACTGTCTCAAGAAAATTTAATAGCTGTTCTCCATAAGTGATGTGAAAACAATTTTTTAATGAAAACTGAAGCTAAGATAAAATTAAAGTATGGTCTAGTTTCATGGGTAGATAAAGCCAAGTCTTCTGAAACATTTTCCCTAGCCGTTAGTTTGAGGCTTTCATGTCAGCATCTGTATGTTCTTAAGTGTGAGAGTTCAGAAGTAAGTTCAGGATAGCAGATGCATCTTTGATGTCTTAAATTTTTATAAAAGACTATCTTTTATATCCTGAATTAGTAACAATAATAAAAGATGTGAAAAATA
>CAUYON010139822.1:0-12087 GCA_963573935.1 Arctocebus calabarensis | reverse complement strand
GAAAGAAAGAAAGAAAGAGAGAGAGAGAGAGAGAGAGAGAGAGAGAGAGAAAGAAAGAAAGAAAGAAAGAAAGAAAGAAAAAACAATTGACACAATGATTCTAATGATTCTACAATTATTGTGAAATCCAAATGATCTAGACTATGAAAACAACTTTGAAATGAACAAGGTTTGAGGATAAACACTGAATCAAAGACACTTACAGACGTCTTTAATATAGACAGTATGCTATTGGTATTAAGTTAGAAAAATGGATGAAAGAAGTAAAATAGACAATACAGAAAAAGATCCATACCTATGCACATATTCACACTTTACTTTTGAGGAGGATGCAAAGACAAGTTAATGGAAAAAGGATCATCTTTACAAGAAATTGTGCTGGAACAAATGCATATCTATATTCACAATACAAACTGTGAACCATGTGTTATATCACATACAAATGTTAATTCAAAACGGATCATAGATCTAAATATATTTAAGGCTATAAAACATTGACCAAAAAACCTGAGAAAATCCTTGTGATGTTGAATTTGTAAGTGAAGAAATCAATAAATTGGACTTCCTCAAAGATAAACATTTAAGCTCTTACAAATACACAGTTGACTAATTTTCTCTTGTTAGGAGAAAATGTTTGAAAATCATATATGTGACAAAGAACTTGTATCCAGAATATAGAAAATTTTTCAAAATTCTATATGATGGAAAAAAGCCCTCCAATAAATAAATGGGAAAAATATTTCAATAGACCCTCCACGAAAGAAAATATACAAATGTCAAATAAACACATAAAAAGGTAATTAACATTACTGATTGTTAGGCAAAGGTAAATGAAAACTACAAGGAGATACTATTACCAAAATTCACAAGACTGACTATATTAAGCAATGCCAAGTTTCTGCAGACTGTAACTTTCATACACTGCTGTTGACAAGGAAAAGAGTACAACTACCTGGAAACTTGTTGGGACTTTCTTAAAGTATTAATCTTAAATGCATCATGTCATCCAGCTTTGTACTCCTAAATATTTACACTTGAGAAAGAAAGCATATTTCCATAAAAAGTCATATTCACAACCTCTCATTGCAGCTTCATTTAGAACAGTCCCAAATTGGAAACAATGCAAATATCCATCAAAAACTGGATAGATATTACAATTCCTGATGTAGCCATGTGCCAGAATACTAATCAGCAACCAAATAGGAATAAAGGACTGATGTACGCAAAAAAAAAAAAAAAAAAGGATAAATATAAAAATAAGTGAGGTATATTTAAGAACCTAGATACAGCTAAAAAAGAAAAATACACGAAAAAAACCCCACAGGATTCCATTTCAATAAATTTCTTAAAAACGAAAACTAATATATGATGACAGAAGTGCTGTGTTTTCCAGGGACCAGGGCAATGGAGATGATAGGAGTCAGGGTACTGAAGAGTTTAAAATGTCACCTCTTGGTAAATAATAGTAATGAAATTTAAGACCATCGCTTTATTCTAAGGTATGTGCCTGGGTGTCATTTATCATAAATTATAAGTTAATTATTACTTTGAAAATACAGAATTCTTGTACCTGACTTTTTCACATTTTTAACTAACACTTCATAGATTCCTGGCTACCAGAAATATTTCATTATAGAATGGATAAAAAAGTGGTGACCATTGGGCGGCGCCGGTGGCTCAAAGGAGTTAAGATGTCGGCCCCATATACCGGAGGTGCCGGGTTCAAACCCGGCCCCGGCCAAAAAACTGCAAAAACAACCAAAAAATAAAAAATAAAAAAGTGGTGACCATTGAATAGTGCGTATTACAATCTCAAAATATTAGGAAGACCATCCAACCAGTCGTACATTTCGAGACCCATCTGACAGAGACACTGGAATCTCTAACTGGTATTCAACCAAGTCTTTTCACAATTCTGGTCCCAGCAATCCTGTGGTGAGCGTCCTCACCCCATTTTACAGAGGGGGAAGCTGGGCTCAGACACAGTTATTACCTCTCTCATCCTCCCGTGCCTGCCTTTACCGGGAAAGTAACTCCAGGACGTCCCGGAGCAGGACGCCACCCTCACTGTGTCCCGGAGAGTCCCTCATCTCTATCTCCTGAGCCTGCGGGAGGCCGATCCCCACAGCGGGAACCCAGAGACCTGGACCTCGGATCCGTCGGTCTCCCTGCACCCCAGGGCATTTCGCCCCCCCCCCCCGTCTCGGGGCGCCCGCACCCATTGTTGAGTCCCACACACCTCAGCTCAGGACCCTGCTCTTCTTACCAAGTCACGCTGGTTTCTGGGGAAAAAGTCCTCACCGTCTCCATAATGATGTCAGGTTCCTATGGCAACTACTAGGCAAACACCGTCACAGTCGCAAAAACACTTGGAATGTCTATAGCAACTGTTATGCGCAGGCTCCTTCTCCACACCTGAAAACTCTCTGGACACCCCTAAGAACTGAGTGGTGAGGATGGAAGGAGAGACTGGGTTTACCCAGCTCGGGCCATCTCCCTGCAAAACTCTCCATAGCAAATTACCCTTCAGGGGGCCTGGTTCTACTCTGACCTGGGGCAGGCTGAGGGATGTCTTTAGGATAGGCCCAGGCTCCACTCTCCTTTCTGGGTCTCATCAGCTCCCGGAGTATTCTTAGGGTCCTGCTTCTCAGTGCTCACATCTTTAAAAGGCTCCCACAGTACCTTCCTGCTCCTACTCTTAGCAGTACACCAACTGGAAAATATGACAGAAGAAGAAGAACATTATATCGACCTCATTCATTTATTATGAAGGTAAGACTGGAGAATGGGACTTATATTTGTTGGCACGTAGACTTCCTGTAAATAGTCTCAGAATGGCACAGATTATCCACCCAGCAGTGCTGTCCTGGGGCAGTCACAAATGCCAAGGACTTCAATGCATATCTAGCTGTGGTCTGCTGAAGGAGTTTTGTATCTGTGTGTCCAAAGAAAGTGGCTTCATTGCCAAGGGCTATCTCTACAGTAGCAGAGAGTGTTTCAGGACGCCTTCTGTGAGAAACATTCCAAAATCCCCCTTGGCTTGACTGCGCACTAATCAAGCAACATTCCGTACCTATGACTTCCAAATGGTTCATGAAGCTATTTGTAGTAGTGGAAGCTCATGTTATGGAAGGGGTTTCTAATTAGGGTCCAAATTCTAGGAGTATGTTTGAAATTATTTTTCACGAAAATTTTTCTTGGCAATCCCTTCAGGATGGACTTGAGGAAATATGGAGAAATCAATGCCCACATCTAATCTCATATAGAGAATATAGTCCAAATTATACTAAAATTCAGTTAAGGCTTTGATGGGGTCCATGCTACCACAAAATATGGGACTTTGTTATTGAGAAAAGAGGAGAATGCCTTGGCGCCTGTGGCTCAAGCAGGTAAAGCCCCAGGCACATACACCTCAGCTGGAGGGTTTGACTCCAGCCCTGACCTGCCAAACAACAGGCACCTGTGGCAGGCATCTGTAGTCCAGCTACTTGGGAGGCAGAGGCAGGAGAATCACTTCAGCCCAGGAGTTGGACGTTGCTGTGAGCTGTGATGCCACATCACTCTACCCAGGGTGACAGCTTGAGGCTCTGTCTCAAAAAGAAAAAAAAAGGAAAAGAAAAGAAAAGAGGAGAAGCAGAAAGGTCTATCTCACCTTCCCTGTCCCAGGTCCACTGGATGACTGTGCAAACACAGAGGAAGCGCTCACTTTTATATACTATGTGGACCTGTGTGAGCATATTTCCTTTCCTGTTATCATATTCCCAGAATCTCTCTATGCGTTCAGGGTTATGCAGTTTAGGTTTAAGTTTTTTCCAGGAGCAGAAGCTAGGAAGTGGGTTGGGAAAGAAATTAATACTTCGAGGGCCTGCTACTGGCCAGACACTAGTAGGCACTTTAAATACTGTTTCTCTAACTCCTTGCAGTGGTTCTGTAAGTTAGGTATCAGTATTGCCTGTGAAAACTCATTCCTTCCCCAATCCCCAAGGCAGGCTCTACTAGGGCTCAGAGGGGTTAAATGCAATTCCCAAGGGCATATACCTGGTAAGAGGCCACATGGTTATTCTAATTTAGGGTTCTCAGACTCCAAAGCTGAGTTAGACTCTGAACCTATAACATTTGCCCTGCTCTGGAGCAGGTCATCTAAATCTTGGCATTATTTCCATTTTGGGCCAGAAAACTCTTTGTTGTGGAGGTTGTCCTAGGAGTTATGAAATTTTCCCAGCACTCTGGTCCCCTAGTCATGAGATTCTAGTAGCACCCTACTTGCAACTACCAAAAATGTCTTCAGGCATTTGCACTTGTTTCTAGAAGAAGGTAGCACGATTGTTTTGCTTGAGAAGCACTGCTTTACATATTCAGGATAAAGTGAAAGATGTTGATCAAGATCTAGCAATAAGGACTGTCATCCTACAATTTCCTTCAGTTTTTTTTTTTTTTTAAGGCCGGGACTGAGTTTGAACCTGCCACCTCCAGCATACGAGGCTGGCGCCCTACTCCTTTGAGCCACATGCACCACCCTTTTTTTTTTTTCTTTTTGAGACAAAGTCTCACTTTGTCACCCTCAGGAGAGTGCCATGGCATCACAGCTCACAGCAACTTCAAAGTCTTGGGCTTAAGTGATACTCTTGCCTCAGTCTCCCAAGTACCTGGGACTAGAGGTACCCACAACGACTCACTATGTTAGACATGAGGACTCGCTCTTTTTGAGGCTAATCTCAAACTGGTGAGCTCAGGCATCCACCCGACACAGCCTCCCAGAGTGGTAAGATTCTAGGCATGAGCCACTGTGCCTGGACCCAGCCTTCACTTCTGAGCCTGAATTTAGTAAGAGACAAGGAATAGGACACAAAATAATAACAGGGAAAATGAAGCAGGGGGGAATATTGTCATTACACACACAGGGAAACATACTCAGACATTCTGAGACACCAACCTGGTTTTGTTATCACGAGTATAATCCTCTGAATGACCCCTGGCTGGGTAAATAGATTATGTCATATCCACAGGATAGAATTCTAAAAGGCAGGAGAAACATTTTCAAGGAAACGATAATAAGCATTTGGTTGCCTATCATATATGCAGTGAGTCACTATTATGTGATGAGTGTGAGAAGCAGACACTTTCATACTGTATTTTTGGGAATATACATTAGTAATAATATTCTGAATATATTGTATTAATATAAAATAGTATAGATTACATGGTTTTGACAGAAGTTACATTCAGGAATTTACTAGAAACATGTACTTAGAAAATAATTTTCATATATACAAACCTAGGTGCTAGGTATGTTATTATGTGTATTAAAAATGATAAAGTAATTGAATATTCATGTCCAAAGTGGTGGAACATATTTGGGGGTATTCAAACCATGAAATGCCCTGATTATGTACAAACATAATTTATTTTTTTTGAGACAGAGACTCACTTTATTTCCCTTAGTAGAGTCCCGTGGCATCACATCTCAAAACAACCTCAAACTCTTGGACTTAAGCAATTCTCTTGCTTCAGCCTCCCAAGTAGCTGGGACCACAGGCACCCGCCACAACGCTGGCAATTTTTTTTTATTATTAAATAATCCAGCTATTTTTTTTGTTGCAGTTGTCATTGATGTGTAGCTGTCCCGGGCTGGGTTCGAACCCACCACCCATGCACATACGGTGCATGTGGTTGGCACCGTAACCATTGTGCTACCGACGCCACTCTAACAAACATAAATTTTGATGTGAAATAATTTAAAGTGCTGTGACAGAAAAATATTTGCATGCAAAGATAGTTATACTAAGGGCAAAGACAGTTCACAAAGATTATAAGTAGTCTAGATTCATTCACTTTCTCTCTGCTGGGCATTGGTATCTTTGTACCTTGGGAATGCTCCCCTTGGCACCCAGACTTAGATAAAGCTCTCTGGGTCAGACTTGGGACACAGCCCCTCAGACCTCCCTGCTCAGTGATGTTGAAGCTGCAATTTAGACTTCTGCCATGAGGAGGGCACAGGTGTTAGACCAACATTATCAAATTCTAGAAGTGTCTGCCAGCAGCAAAAACTACCTTACTTAAAATTCAGCTCATTAACCTATGCACAGAATTACATTAATTATTTTATCAGTGAAACCCAGGTGTTAATGAGACAGTAAAGGCATATGGTCAGGGCATCTGTAGGATGAAACACCAGGTAGCTCTCAGTGTATTTTTGCAGTCCCCTTCAGATACAGGGCAGCACAGGAGAAACAGGATGTGATGAGAGAGGATGAGGATGATGCAGAAATGGGGTCTGGGAAGGTGTGTCCATAGGGGCCCAGAGAAGGGATGACTGAGAGGGGGTAGGAGAACATCTGGGAAGCCTGTACAGGGGTGACGTAATGGAGGATGAACGCCCTACTGTTCGGAAACCTCAACCCATACTGATCAGGAAAGAGGTAAATGAGTGAATGTGGATGTGGGTTTTAGGTCAACAGAAAATGCAAGTGCTCTAACATGCATGTGAATATTCCAAACAATTGCCATAATAGTACAAAAACAATTCCAATACATTTGTTACTCTGAAAAATATGCTTATTTTCTTTCAAGAAGTAGTAAACAAAATGGAGATGCATGTCATCTGGTGGCCAGAGCCAGGTATGCAGCTCTGAGTCTCGGATCAGGAACAGGGGCAGGTTGGAAACTTGTCTTGGAAGTACAGCCAGACTTAAAAAAAAAAAAAAAAATTCCTTAATGGTAGCAATTTCTCTGTACCCATCATTTTCTGGTAAGAATTGATGATACAGCTGCACCTATGTATTGGGGAAAATAGAGCCAGAGAAGACACACAAACACACAAAAGTACACACAAACACACAAACGTACACAGAAACACACAGACAGACACACAAACACATTCCCAAACACACATAAATACTCTGGCAAGTCAATTTTCACATACTTTTGCCATAAAAAAGAACATAATGAATGCTTTTTCAAATTAATGAAGATATGTTCCTGTTACTTTTCTTAATGACTTTGACTGGAATCTCTCTGTTCAAATTTTCATGAAAATATTTGTTATTTCAGACTTTAAATTCTAAAAATTATGCAAAATATGTTCAAAAATTGAAATTAATCTGCACCTCTCACTGGCCTGTCTCCTACCCTGGACTCCAAAGGATCTGTTGTCCTTAGAATGGTGCAGACTCTCCGGATGACATGCACAGGAACAGGTTCACTTAAGCCACAGTCTTCATCTTCTTTTGCAACTTCTCAGGATTTTTACATATTTGCATCTTATTATTTCCTGTGGGTTGTGAATATTTAATAAGTTTATTGTTTATGCAATATATTGATTTGAATAGTTTGCCTAAGGTAGTTCCAAGTCATTTTTTTTTTTTTTTGCAGTTTTTGGCTGGGGCTGGGTTTGAACTTTCCCCCTCCTGTATATGGGGCCAGAGCTCTACTCCTTTGAGTCACAGGAGCCGCCCATTCCCAGTCATTTTCTTAGGAGGCATGTTTCAAAAATCAAGATACTGACCCAATATCTGACATGTAACTTGCATGTGTTTTCTCCTGTTATTACAGTTCATGTGATTTTCATGTAGAATGTATTTTAAATTTCAACGATGTGCAGATCATACTTTTAAAAGAATCAGCACTGAAAAACACCTTGAGGGGTATGTAATGTCAGTCTTGAGAAAGACAAGACCATTCAGAGACGTGGAGGCATCAAAACAAAATGGAAAAACATTTATGTAATTCCAGAGTTAGCTGCTGTTCTGGGAAATACAAAATTGTCTCCCGAATTTATATCAGTTCTCCTAAATTCAGCACCTTTATCTGAATAATCTTCATAATAATAGGTAAATTGAATAAGTGCTAGGATTCGAGAAGTTGAAATATAAAGGGCATTGGCTTACACTAGTTCAGTATATATCACTCTCCTTCCCTTTGGCTCACTTGCCCCAAGGAAAATACCCCAGGTTCTGCCTGAGCCCGCTCACTCTTTCAGGGATCAGCCAATGCAAGAATCTCTACACCTATGGCACCTGGCACTAAGTGTGAGATTTCATGTCCTTCGTCATCTTCATTACCTAGAAGGGTTGTGGAGAGAGGTCCCATGGGGCCTTGGTATCTGCCCTTTGACATGTACCTGAGAGAAATGAAAATAAATGTTCTTGCAAGGATATAAACAAGAAAGTTTATAACACAATTCTTCATAAGAAGTCAAAAACTGGAGCATACTCAAATATCCATCATCTATTAACTTCATTCTGAAATATCCAAACAATGTAATACTTTATAATGAGAATGAACAGTCTACAATTATAGACAACAATACATGCTAATCACACAATCTCATGTTGATTAAAAGGATCCATACAGAAAAAGAATACATTTCTATGATTCACGGGATTTTTTTTCACCCTAACCTCCCAGTAGCATTAGCAGAAGGAAGAAAAAATCAACCTTTCATTTCCTTTTCTTTAGAGGTCCTCTTAGATTCCACTTACATTTCTGAAGCTTAATCTCAGAAAAGCAAAGCAAGCGTCCTCTGAGACCTTGAAAAGTGTTTAACTAACTACACACAAAAAACCCAAAGGCTAGTACTACACTGATGGACAGGACACTGGGTGGAAGTGATGTAGGCCAAAATTGTTAATGGATGCTTAGTATGCACCAAATCCTACAGCAGAAACTGAGCAAGGACAGGTGGGAAAGAACAACCATCATCCTCCCGGATTTGGTTCCTAATATATGCTAGGAACTGAAAGGCACTGACATGACCAAAATAATTTCCCTCAAGTACGTGTATTTCTCATAAATAATACTCCTTACAATTTTAGCAATATTAACATATGAATATAAATGTATATGTATAAACACCCATGTATGCACATGCTCTCTCCCTCTCCCTCACTGCCAAAGAACCCAGCATGCATCAAGGTGGATTTACTGGGAGATATGAAAGAAAAGCATCACTATTCATCACATTCAATTCTAACCACAAATATAAAGTTGAAAGAACACTAACCATTCCTTTAGTGATTAATTTCCTTTTTTGTTTTTTTTGTACAATACCTGTAGAACTATCTTTGGCACTGTTTTTCTCTTCTTGAGTGGGAAGACTTAGTTTTCTTAAGATTTTCGCCACTAAAATGATCTATGTTTTCCATAACACCCCTATCAAAATCCCAGCCAGAGTTTTTGTACAAATTGACAGCATGCCACTAAAATTAATGAGGAAATATAAAAGACATAGACTAGGCAAAACACATTTCAAACTAAAAAAACATAATTGTAGGGCAAACGTTACAAGTTTTCAAGACTCATCATCATTCTACAGTAATCAAAAAAGTTTGCAGCTGGCAAATCCAGAACAAGCCAACACATACACGGTTAACTTATTTTTGATGAAGGTACAAAGGTCATTAAATGGGGAAAAGAACAAGGTTTTGACAAATGTCACTGTAACAAATAAAAATCCACGTGCACAAAATTAATCTCTGATCCATTTATGGCACTATCTACCAAACTTAACTCAAAATAGACCTAGGACCCCAAATTATACAAGTTTTAAAAGAAAACGCAAGGGAAATTGTTTTTTACCTTCATTAAGTGAAGATTTCTAGAAGTAAGATGAAAAATACAAACATCTCCCTGAGCCATATGGAAGCCACACCCTCAGCATGTTGCTTGATGAGTATGAAATCAGGATAAGGAGGATTTTGGAAGTGTTTCTCACAGAAGGTGACCTGAAACACTCTCTCCTGCTATAGGGATTGCCCTTGGCAAGGAAGCCACTTTCTTTGGACACACAGATACAAAACTTCTCCAGCAGACAACAGCTAGATATGCATTGAAGTCCTTGGCGTTTGTGACTGCCCCAGGACAGCACTCCTGGGTGGAGAAGTCTATGCAATTTTGGAACTCATTTATGGGAAGTCCATGTGCCAACAAATCTAAGTCCAATTCTCCAGTCTCATCTTTATAATAAATGAGTGAAGTCGATGTAATGTTCTTCTTCTGTCATATTTTCCAGTTGAAGTACAGCTAAGAGTAGGAGCAGGAAGGTACGGTGGGGACCTTTAAATATGTAAGCACTGAGAACGAGGACGGTAAGAATACTTGGGGAGCCAGTGAGACCCAGGAAGGAGAGTAGAGCAGTGCGGCTATCCTAAGACATCCCCCAGAAGAGCAGTTTACTATGGAGAGTTTTGCAGGGAGATGGCCTGGGCTGGGTAATCCAGGTCTCTCCTTCCAACCTCATCACTCAGTTGTTAGGGATGTCCAGAGTTTTCAGGTGTGGAGAAGGAGCCTGCACATCACAGTTGCTATAGACATCTGATGTGTTTTTGCTAGTGTAACAATGTTTGCCTAGCAGTTGCCATAGGAACCTGACGTCATTATGGCGACAGTGACGACTTTTTCCCAGAAACCAACATGACGTGGTAAGAAGAGCAGGGTCTTGCATTGAGGTGTGTGGTACTCAACCGCGTGTGCGGGTGCCCCAACCGGGGGCCGAAATGCCCCGGGGTGTGGGGAGACGGACGGACGGATCTGAAGTCCAGGTCTCCTGGTTCCTGCTATGGGGCTCGGCCTCCGGCAGGCTCAGAAGGGAGAGCTGTGAGACTCTCCGGGATACAATGAGGGTGGCGTTCTGCCCTGGGGCGTCCTGGACTTACTTTCCTGGTAAAGGCGGGCACAGGAGGATGAGAGAGGTAATGACTGTGTCTGAGCCCAGCCTCTCCCTCTGTAAAATGGGGTGAGGACACTCATCACAGGATTGCTGGCACCAGAATTGTGAAGAGACTTGGTTGAATAACAGTCAGAGATTCCAATGTATATGTCAGATGGGTCTCGAAATGAATGACTGGTTGGATGGTCTTCCTAGTATTTTGAGATTGTAGTATGCAGTCTTCAATGTTCACTACTTTTTGTTTTTGTTTTGTAGAGACAGAGTCTCATTTTGTTGCCCTCGGTAGAGTGCCATGGCGGCACATTGCTCACAGCAACCTCCTACTCCTGGGCTTAGGCCATTCTCTTGCCTCAGCCTCATGAGTGGCTGGACTACAGGCGCCCGCCACCACGCCAGGTTATTTTTTTGTTGTTGCAGTTTGGCATGGCCGAGTTTGAACCGCCCACCCTCCATATATGGGGCCGACGCCCTACTTACTGAGCCAAAGGGGCCACCCGTCTCATAGTTCTTGATGCCAAAAGTCTGAAATGAAAGTGTCAGCAGGACTTGGCTCACTTTAAGTCCCTTGGAGGAATCTCTCCTTACCTCTTCCTAGCCGCTGATGATGGATGGCTATGGCATTTCCAAATTCCTTGTATGCAGCAACATCATAACAGTCTCTCCCTCTGTCATCACATGCTGATCTCTCTGTGTGTCTCTGTATTCATTCGTATTTTTATCTTCTTATAGGGATGCAGATATGTTGAATTAGGGTCACGCAAATGACCTCATCTTAACTTCATTGGCTCTACAAACCTTCTTCTTCTTCTTTTTTTTTTTTTTTTTTTTTTGTTAGTGATGGGGTCTCACTCTGGCTCAGGCTCGTCTCAAACGTCTGAGCTCAGGGAAATCCACCTGCCTCGGCCTCCCAGAGTGCTAGGATTACAGGCGTCGGCGACCACACCCAGCCTGGGTCTACCTACTTTTAAATAAGGTCACTTGTGCAAGTGCCTGCTATTAGAACCCCAGCATAACTTTTGCGGATTTAGCCAAATAACAACATGTTGATTTTTTCCAAATTAACTAGGAAGAAATTTAAAGTATTGATCTTTATCAGTGTGGTTTGGAATTTTAGGAAATATATCCTATCATACTGTGAAAGAGGCTTTCTCAGGATCTTGTCTGTCTTCCTGAGCCTCAGGAATACTCCTTATTCTAAATGTCTGTGGTCAGGGCTTAGTTTGATTACATATTCCTGAAAATTTATTACTTTATATAACTGCAAGAGCAATAGGTGTTTATTATAGCTAAGGGCATGTAACATAGAAGAGGAAATTAATAATATTATCCCTATAGCACTCAAAGATTAGCCCTGGTAACATTTATATCTGTATTATATCCTTCCAGATGTTTTCTTATGATGGTACTTATATGTTTATGCA
>CAUYON010139821.1:0-16035 GCA_963573935.1 Arctocebus calabarensis | reverse complement strand
CTCACTTTGTCGCCCTTGGTAGAGTGCCATGGCTTCATGGCTCACAGCAACCTCCAGGTCCTGGGCTTAGGCAATTCTCTTGTCTCAGCCTCCCAAGTAATTGGGACTACAGGCACCTGCCACAATGCCTGGCTATTGTTTTGCTGCAGTTCGGCCAGGGCCAGGTTTGAACCTGCCACCCTTGGTATATGGGGCCGGTGCCCTACTCACTGAGCCACAGGCACCGCCCAACAATTCATACTTTTTAAAAAGAAATACAGGGCTTAATTGAACACACTTGGAAAAATTTCAAAACTAGGATTTGCAAGGTAAATGTGTCCAATACTTCATTATTTCAAATCTAGACAGAACTATACAACATGTTCAGTACGAGCTACACCTCCTTACTACTTCAGGCACAGTGAGGGACTGCTAAATCATATCGCTTCATTCACTTCAGATGATTTCAACAATCATCTGGCATATACTGGTGTTCATTGGCAAATCCTTGTCAAATCTCACCATGTATAGATATGTCACAAAACCTTATTATTTTTTGTTGTTGTTGTTGAGACAGAGCCTCAAGCTGTCCCCTGGGTAGAGTGCTGTGGCATCACAGCTCACAGCAACCTCCTACTCCTGGGCTCAAGCGATTCTCCTGCCTTAGCCTCCCAAGTAGCTGGGACTACAGGCGTCTGCCACAACGCCCGGCCATTTTTGGTTGCAGCCGTCATTGTTGTTTGGTGGGCCCAGGCTGGATTGGAACCTGCCAGCGTTGGCAGGTGTATGTGGCTGGCGCCTTAGCCCTCTGAGCCACAAGCGCCAAGCCACAAAACCTTATTTTTCAAGGCTATACCCCACCCCACTTTAGAAATAAGCTGGTGTTTATAACAATAAAACATTTATTCATCATAACAATGATATATTCATATAATCAATTTAAGAGGTTTTAATTTTTATATGTAGACTTATTGTGCTTTGAACTTCTTCCAAAAATAGTTTAACTAATGATCTTTAAACAAATTTTTTTTTGTTTTTTGTCTTTGAGACAGAGTCTCACTATAGAGTAGTGCTGTGGCATCACAGCTCACAGCAACCTCAAACTCTTGGCCTTAAGCAATTCTCTGGCCTCAGCCTCTCAAGTAGCTGAGACTACAGGCGCCTGCCACAATGCCCAGCTATTTTTTTTTTCAGTCATAGTTGTCATTGTTGTTTGACAGATCCGGGCCAGGTTTGAACCCCTGCCAGCCCGGGTGTATGTGGTTGATGCCCAAGCTGCTGAGCTACAGATGCCAAGCCATATCTTTAAAATTTTTCACAGAATACCTAAGATCCATGTGCTGCAGCACACTGGTTGTAAATCACTGCTATAAATGGTTGATTTAAAGTCTTTGCCTGTTAAGTTCAAATCCTGTACTCCCGTAGATATTCATTTTTTTTTCCTGCAAATGAGCCACATTTTATTGATTCTTTGCATGCTTATTTTTTCCTCTGAAAATTAGACATTTTGAATACTAGATGTGGGGGGAAGGAACAGGAAGGAGTAGAAGTGACAGACAGAGGAGAGGAGAAGAAAAATACTCTTTAAGTACTGTAGATTATCTGTGTTTGGCACCCCTTCAACATTCAGCCAGGCCATTTTTACAACTGTACTTTGTCTATCACTTCCTGCTTGTGCTAAACATAAAGGCTAGCTAGAGGGAAAAGATTATAATCTTCTCAGATATTTTCTGAGCATGCATCCTGGCCTGGATGTGGGAGCTTTTCAAAGCCCCTATTTTTCAAGATTCTTACTTCCCATCTTTTCCTTCTGGCATTTTGGTGTGTCTGCTGTTTGCCTCAACTATTATATTTTGCCCAGGTGGCACTGACTTATTCATTTGGCTTTCAATTCTTACTAGAAACACCCTTTATGTAGCTACATCTCTGCCCTGAGAATGCTTCAAGTTAGGAAAAAGAAAGGCAGTCCCCTTGCATTGGTTGTTCAGGGAAAGGACAGTCTCTTTAAGAAATGGTGCTGGGGGGCAGCGCCTGTGGCTCAATGAGTAGGGCGCTGGCCCCATATCCCGAGGGTGATGGGTTCAAACCCGGCTCCAGCCAAATTGCAACAAAAAAATAGCTGGGCGTTGTGGCAGATGCCTGTAGTTCCAGCTACTCGGGAGGCTGAGGCAAGAGAATTGCCTCAGTCTAGGAGTTGGAGGTTGCTGTGAGCTGTGACACAACAGCATTCTACCAAGGGCTATAAAGTGAGACTCTGTCTCTACAGAAAAAAGAAAAAAGAAATGGTGCTGGGATTGGATACCCACATAGAAAAGAATACCTCATAAAAATTTAAAAAATCAATTGAAAGCCAGGTACAATGTTGTGGGCCTGTAGTTCTAGCTACTCAGGAGGCGGAGGCAGGAGGATAGATTGACCCAAGATGTTCAAAGCTATAGTGTACTATAACTACACCTGTGAATAGCCACTGCACTCAAGCCTAAGCAATAGACCAAGATCCCATCTCAAAAAGAAAAACAAATTAACTGAAAATGGTGATAGACCTAAATGTAAAAGCTAAAACTATAAAACTCTTAGAAGAAAATATATGGACGCGGCACCTGCAGCTCAGCGGCAAGGGCCCCAGCCACATACACTGGAGCTGGCAGGTTCGAATCCAGCCCAGGCCTGCCAAACAACAATGCCTACAACCAAAAATAGCCAGGCATTGTGGTGGGCTCCTATAGTCCCAACTACTTGGGAGGTTGAGGCAAGAGAATCGCTTAAGCCCAAGAATTGGAGGTTGCTGTGAGCTGTGATGCCACAGAACTCTACCTAGGATGATAGCTTGAGACTCTGTCTCAAAAAAAAAAAAAAAAAAAGTAAGGAAATATAGGAATAAACCTTTATGACACTGGCAATGATTTCTTTCTTTTTTTTATTTTGCTTTTAATTTCAGCTGGCTTTCACTCTTCTTAGTTTGGAGTTTGTTGGGGTTTTTTTGTTTTTCCTTTCTTCCTTTAGCGATTCTCTTGCCCGTTGCCTCCCAAGTAGCTGGGATTACAGGTGCCTACAACAACGCCCGGCATCTTCTTTTGGTAGAGATGGGGTCTTACACTCTGGCTCACTCTGACTTATGCTGGTCTCGAACCCTCCGAGCTCAGGAAATCCACCTGACTTGGCCTCCCACAGTGCTGGGACTACAGGCATGAGCCACCATGCCCGCCTGGCAATGATTTCTTAAATAAGAGATCAAAGCATAAGCAATAATAAAATATACACAAATTGGACTTCATCAAAATTTAAAACTTTTTTCACTTTGTCACCCTTGGTAGATTTGGTAAGACTCAAACTCTTAGGATCAAGTGATCCTCCTGCCTTAGTCTCTTAAGTAGCTAGTACTACAGGTGCCCACCACAACACCCAGCTATTTTTAGAGGCAAGGTCTCACTGATTCTTTCTCAGGCTAGACTTGAACTTCTAAGATCAAGCAATCCCCCTGTCTCAGCCTCCCAAAGCGCTAAGATTACAGGCATGAACACTGTGCCCAGGTAATGCTAAATGTTAAAATTTAGTATTCAAAAGTTTGGGATTCCACTTTGGGAGACCAAGGCAGGAGGATTGCTTGAAGCCAGGAGTTCAAGACCAGCCTGAGCAAGAAGGAAAAGGAAACCTTATCTCTGCAAAAAATAGAAAAATTACCCAGTTATGGTAGGGCATGCCTGTAGTCCCAGCCAGTTAGGAAGTTGAGGCAGGATTGTTGAGCCCAGAAGTTTGATGCTGCAATGAGCTATCATGATACCATTGCACTCTAACATAGGTTACAGACAGAGTGAGACTGTCTCTAAAAACAAAATAAAACATGTGAGTCAGAATAATTGAGTTAATGAAAGGATGGGCTTAGAGTAAGAAATTGCAGCTTTTCAGAAGTGATCAAATATCTGTGGGTTGATAATGAGTTTAATAATTACAGTTCATATTCTTGGTTTGATCCCAAAAGCTAGTATGCCTCTTATTGAGCAGCTGGAATCCACTTCTTAGATTAAGCTGGAGATAAGGGGTAATTTTTTTTAAAGTCCTTTATTATTATTATTATTATTTTGAGACAGAGCCTTAAGCTGTCACCCTGGATAGAGTGCTATGGCATCACAGCTCACAGCAACCTCCAATTTCTGGGCTCAAGCGAGTCTCCTGCCTCCGCCTCCCAAGTAGCTGGGACTACAGGCGCCCACCACAAAGCCCAGCCATTTTTTGGTTGCAGCTGTCATTGTTGTTTGGCTCAATGTTGGTTCGAACCCGCCAGCTCAAGTGTACGTGGCTGGCGCCTTAGCCCGTTGAGCCATAGGCGCCGAGCCGATAAGGGGTAATTTTATCAAGTAGTTCTCATATGAAACTAAACACAAAACTGTGCACAACATGAGGAACCATATTAAAGGGTCACGGCATCAGGAAGGTTGAGAACCACTGTTCTAGAAGGAGAAAAATCAAACAGATCTCTCAGAGCTTTATGTGGGCCAGAGCTCTGAGATGAATTTATCACAATGGAATGACCAGGGAATTCCTCCCTCAATTTCTTTCAAGGGGCTAGGTGATTCTTTTCTTAAACTGGATTTCTGCTTCTCATATGATAGGCTGTGGTCAGGCTTAAATTCTAACCCAACTTCTGCCCCCTACTATCTGTATGACCTTAAATTATTTAAACTAAGGACCAGGTTTCTACAATAACATCCACCTTGAGGTCTTGTTAAGTGAATTAAATCAAAATGTTAGTATCGTTAGCATTATACTACACAACTAATTGTATCCTCTCCTGTTCCCCACCACCACTTTTTCTTTTCTAAGACATTTCTTCACATCCATTCTCCCTCATTCTCAAAGCAGTTCTTGCTCTAACCAATTTGTCTCCACTAGTCCATAGAATTGCTTGGTTTGGCTATATAAGTAAAGACTGATTATGGTCATTTATAAGAATTGCTATTCAAATATGCCTAATTACTCTGCTACACAAGAATAATGAGGAAAAACTCACATTTGTTGACCTTCTATTGTGTACCAGCACCATGCTGGACACTTCTCCAAGCTTTATCCGACCCAATGAATTAGACTTGCCATTTAGTAGAAGCATTGACAAACTTTTTGGTACATGGATATTCATTTTGTGCCTGGATCATAACAGACATTAAGAAAGCACTTGACCATTGGGCGGTGCCTGTGGCTCAGCAAGGAGGGCACTGGCCCCATATACTGAGGGTGGCGGGTTCAAACCCGGCCCCAGACAACCTGCAAAACAAAAAAATAGCCGGGTATTGTGGCAGGCATCTGTAGTCCCAGCTACTCGGGAGGCTGAGGCAAGACAATCGCTCAAGCCCAGGACTTGGAGGTTGCTGTGAGCTGTGTGACGCCATAGCACTCCACCGAGGGTGATAAAGTGAGACTCTGTCTCTACAAAAAAAAAAAAAAAAAAGAAAGAAAGAAAGAAAGCACTTGACCAAATATTTGACCAAATAAACTTTGTTTTATGTTTTACCTAAACTTTCCAAATGTTTAAGCATGAAGAGATGTGTTCCCAACTTTAAAATGAGACTGAAAGTCGGTGAGTTCTCAGGGGAACTTGACAAACAAATGTTTATTGAGTGGATACTGTATGCTTAAACTATAAAAAACCCCAGGGTTTACAAAGTCGTTCTATTCCAGGAGCTGAGGTCCTGGGTAGGGAGCCTAGGCCAGATCAGGGAAAGGTTACCTAGTTGGCCCAGGCTGGGCTGGGTACGAATGGGGATTGCATAGGCAGAAATCTTTGTATGTGGTCAGGAGAGATCTTTCGGCAGGACTAAGCAAGGAGGATTTCATAGGAAAGAGACTAGATTCTGTGCCAGAAAAGTTGAGCTGAGTGCTGGCTGAGGCTTAACTTGTGATATATCCCTTAACCTCTCCAGAAACTGTTTAGCATCTGAAAAATAAGAAATGGGTGTTAATTGAACTTGCTCAGTGCCTTCTTAGTAAGTGTCTCTATAATCCACATTGCCCCCCCCCCCAGAAGACAATACTTTCTAAGCTTAAATTTCAATTAAGCCAATCAAAGCACCCACTATACCCTAGGAGACTGTGCCATGAACTTTTTCTCCCTATGGCTTTTTTTTTTTTTTTTTTTTGCAGTTTTTGGCCAGGGCTAGGTTTGAACCCGCCACCTCCGGCATATGGGACTGGCACCCTCTCACTGAGCCACAGGTGCTGCCCAAAAATTCAGTTTTTGTTTTTTTTTTTGGCCGTGGCTGGGCTTGAACCCACCACCTCCGGCATATGGGGCTGGCACCTTACTCCCTGAGCCACAGGTGCCGCTCCAAAGGGAATTCTTTCTTCTTTTTTTTTTTTTTTTTTTTGCAGTTTTTTGGCCCAGGCTGGGTTTGAACCCACCACCTCTAGCATATGGGGCCAGTGCCCTACTCATTGAGCCACAGGTGCTGCCCTCTCCCTATGGTTTTTTAAAAAATTATTACTATTATTATTATTTTTAAGAGACAGGGTCTCACTCTGTCACCAGGGGTTGGACTGTAGTGCTGTAATCATAGTTTACAGCTGTCTTAAACTCCTGGGCTCAAGCAATCCTCTAGGTTCAACCCCTTAAAGTGCTGGGATTATTATGCCTGGACTAATTATTATTATTAATTGTAATAAAATGTACATAATATTGAATTTACCATCTTAACCATTTTAAGTGCACAACTCAAGCAATCCTCCCTCCTCAGCCTAGTAGCAGGGACTATAGCCTGCTAAAATTCCCCATTCTTCCCTCTCCTTAGCCCCTGGCAACCACCACTCAACTACAAATGTGACTATTCTAGGTACCTCATATATAAGGAATCACACTGCATTTGTCATTATTTGATTGCTTATTTCACTAAGCATAATGTCCTCAAGGTTCATCTATAGCATGTGTTAAAATCTCCTTCCTTTGTAAGGCTGAAAAATACACATTTTGTTTATTCACCTACTGGTGGACATTTGTGTGGCTTCCACCTTTTGGCTCTTGTGAATAATGCTGCTATGAAAAGGGGTGCACAAATATCTCTTCAAGACCCTGCTTTCAATTATTTGGGGTATACAATATACCCAGAATTGCTGAATCATATGGTAATTCTAATTTTTTTTTTAACTGCCACTGTTTTCCATAGTAGCTTTGCCATTTTATATTCCCACCCAGAATGTATGTACAGGGTTTTGATTTCTCCATATTCTCATCAAAACTTACTTTTTTTCTTTTTGCTAGCAGCCATCCTAATGGGTACAAGGTGGTATCTCACTATGAGTTTTTTTTTTTTTTTTTGGTCTGTTTGTTTTAGACAGAGTCTCACTATGTCTCCCTTGATAGAGTGCTGTAGCATCACAGCTCACAGCAACCTCCAACTCTTGGGCTTAAGCGATTCTCTTGCCTCAGCCTCCCAAGTAGTTGGGACTAATAGGCGCCGGCCACAATGCCCATTTTTTTGTTGCAGTTGTCATTGTTGTTTTAGCTGTGGGGACTGGGTTTGAACCCGCCAGCCTCCGTGTACGTGGCTGGCTCCTTTAACCACTATGCTATAGGCGCCAAGTCCTCACTGTGGTTTTTTTTTTTTCTTTTTTTTTATTCTTGGGGATTCATTGAGGGTACAAGAAACCAGGTTACACTAATTGCATTTGTTACGTAAAGTCCCTCTTTCACTGTGGTTTTGATTTTTGCATTTCCCTAATTTAAGTGATGATAAGCATCTTTTCGTGTGCTTATTGGTCATTTGTACAGTATATCTTCTTAAAAGAAATGTCTATTCAAGTCCTGTAAGTTGCCTTTTCACTCTGTTGATATTTTTTTTTTGAGACAGAGTCTTACTCTTTCATCCACGGTAGAGTTCCACGGTATCATAGCTCACAGCAACCTCAAATCTTTGGGATCAAGTGATCCTCTTGCCTTGCCCCCACAATAGCTGGGACTACAAGCGCGCGCCCGGCTATTATTTTAGAGACCAAGTCTCACTCTTGCTCAAGCTGGTCTCCAACTGGTGAGCTCAACCAATCCACCCACCTACGCCTCCCAAAAATGCTAGGATTACAGGCGTGAGCCACTACGCCCAGCCTGATAGTGTCCTTTGATGCACATAGAAGACTGTCTTTTCCCTCATTAATGGTCATGGCACACTTGTCAAAAATTATTTGACCATTTACATGAAGGTTCTGGGCCACCAACTTTTGTAGATGGTGGTACAGAAATGACAGTCTCTCCCTTAAGGAAGCCACAGTCGAGATAAATAAAAGATTCCTTTTCAAACTCTAGGTTTGAACTTAGTCCCACGGTTATGGCTGATGCTGGGGAGCGGACAGAGACAAGATTTGAACCCACAGTTCCTGGCTGCATGTATCATACTACTTCAGATAAGAAGTTCTCATCTCTAAAATGTTGGTAGAGACGAAATGAGATGGTCTCTACTCAGAAGCCTTGCAAATCTAAGATCTTACGCATTAAGAACTCGCTAAAAACCCAGGGCCATGCGTGAGATGTAGACATTATCTATTACTGGGGTCTGCAGAAGAGTGTAGCCCAAACACCGCTTCCAGCCCGGAAGAACAGAGTCCTAAAGCGATACCTCTTCCCCGCTGAGCGGACCCCAAATCCTTCTCCGGAACCTGGACGCGGCTGGGCTATGCTATTGGGGCGGGTGGGGGACGAGCAATAGAAAAATGCCTGCAACAAGATTCTCGTTGAAATTCCCCCATAGTCTCTCCGGAAGGAGATTTCAAGTCTCTACAAAGTCTCTAGCATTAGCTGCCTTGCCGGGATCCCTTTTCCTTACCTCCTGCGGAGTAACTTCGCCTCCTCAGTCCCCTCGCTGGATTTCGTTTTGGTATGCCCGCAACCCACAGCAAGGGGCGAGGCGGGAACCGTGTGGCCACTGCGCATGCGGACCCCGTCGCCGGGGAGGGAATGGGTGAGGGGGAAAGGGAAACCTAGAGCACGGACCCCGCCCCTTCGCGGCTCCACGCTCGACGTCGCCGGGGGCGCCGGCCTCCGCCCGGCTAGAAGCGGTGAGGGCTGCGGGCGGACCCGACTTGCTAGACTGGGAAGGGATAAGGGTGCTGCGATCTGTTGCTGGGGGAAAGATTTCGGGGGGAGGCAGGGGTGGCTCAGGTGCACCACCAGGAGCCTACCCTCCGGCTCTGCCCTACTCCCTCCACCCCCGTTTCCAGCAGTGCCTGGACAGGAGGCAGGTGAGGGGCTGAGCAGTTGTGACACCTCCATTTCTGTGGCTCCCTCCTTCTTCCCGCACCCTCTATTTATCTCCTCGCCCTCCAGATACTCTTTTTATCAGACTGTTGCTTCTTGCGTGGGAAAGAGCACCCCACTTGGAATCAGGAGGATTTCAGACCTAAATTCCACCGCTGCTATGTTGAAGTCTTGCAAGCCTCAGTTTTCCCCACAGTGTTTTTGCCTGGCCCCATCTGGTTTTGAGAATCATTATGAGACAGAACGAAAAAGTAAATGGACATTTGTTGAGTTCCTGCACCGCCAAGTACCATGCAGACTGCTTTATCTGCCACATTTAATCCCCATTACTTGGTGTTCTTAGAACTCCCATTTCACAGATTCTTAAACTCAGAGAGAGGTTAACTGATTTAGCTTTACATAGTGAGTAGCAGAGGGGTTTATACAGCCTTCTAGCTCTGCAGCTGAGTTCTGCAGACACTTCCCTTGTCCGGGCTCTGGCTGGAACTGATCGTCAGTTAAACCTAACCCTAGAACAGCTGCTTCCTATTTCTCCAGCCAAGAATTCTCCTTTTCGGGTTCCTTTTTCCAGCACAGAGTACTCTGCTTTACTTCCGGTTGGATTCGTTCAGAAATGAAATGCCACAAATGTTTATCAAGTGGTGCAGGGAGACAAACTTTTGGAGTCAAGAGGCTTAGATTCTTATCCTGGTTCTGCCACTAACCTTGTGGTCTTAGACAAGTCCTTTGGCTTCTCAGAGCTTTAGCTTCCCTTTTTCATGAAATTGGTGAGTGCCTTCTCACCAGCAGGCTCTTGTCCAGTTCTCCCTCCCTGTCCTCCAGCAGGCTCTCCGTGAAGGCCCAGACCCCTCTGCTCCTCATGGGCAACTGCCAGGCAGGGCACAACCTGCATCTCTGTCTGGCCCACCACCCACCTCTGGTCTGTGCCACCTTGATCCTGCTGCTGCTTGGCCTGTCTGGCCTGGGCCTTGGAAGCTTCCTTCTCACACACAGTACTGGCCTGCGCAGCCCTGACATCCCTCAGGTAAGTGCCCTCCTGTTCATCCTTCCTGTGTAGACCATCTCTTGCTGTTAATCTCATCTCACCTCTCTCCCACCCTCCTTTTGCACACAGGACTGGGTCTCCTTTTTGAGATCTTTTGGTCAGCTGTCTCTGTGCCCTGTGAATGGGACAGTCACAGGGAAATGGCAAGGGTCTCACATCGTGGGTTTACTGACCACCTTGCACTTTGGAGATGGTCCAGACAGGAACAAGACCCAGACATTCCAAACCAAGATCCTGGGTAGTCAGATTGGACTGAAAGGTGAGATGGGGGAGAAATGTGGTGTTGGGCATCAGAACGCTCAGGGCTATGCCCTGCCTCTGACCTCACCAACCTGGTAACCTTGGACATATCCCTGGGTCTTAGTCACTTCTGCTGTAATAAGGACTAGGTAGTTGCAGTGAACATGCTGCCCACAGTGAGGGTTCTCTTTGTTTTCCCTTTCTCTTTCCAGTTCTGAAGTTCCTTGAGTCTGTCCTTGGAGGTGTAATGAGATGAACTAGGTGTTCTTTCTCATCCCTGTGACTATCTCCTCTTACAGGCACCTCTTTTTCCTCAGGGATATCTGATAAACATGTTGCATTCAATCAAACTAGTGTCTTTTAAGTACCTGCTATGTGCTTGACATAGTTCTGTGTGCTACAGAAGCTAGAGAAAAAAGTTAGACACCATCAATTTCCAAAGAGCTTATAGTCTGGGAAAATGGCAAGTGTGTATGTGAGAGAGAGAGAGTCAATGCCTGCCTTTAATCCTTGTGTGATATTTGGCCTCAGATTCCTTATCTGAAATTTGGGAAATGAGGAGGGAGGGGATAAAGGTGGAATTTTCTGATTTCTGAGATCCTTTCCAATACTATCCTTCTAAGATTTTCCTAGGTGTTATATATGTATATGTGTGTAGGGGGTTATATGTATGTCCAGTTGTACATGTATGTGAACAAAGAACAGCATAAAGAAAGTGTCTGATATATACAAACTTGGGATAATTTTTTTCTGTTCGTTTTACTTTTGAAAAAGTATGTATCAGTTTTATTGAGATATGATTTACATACTATACAATTCACTCATTTAAAGTTTATGAATAGACCAGGTGTGATGGCTCATGCTTGTAATTCCAGCAGTTTGGGAGGAGGAGGTAAGATGATCTCTTGAGCCCAGGAATTCAAGACCAGCCTGAGCAACAAAGTGAGACCTTATTTATGCACACAAAATTTAAAAATTAGCCAGGTGTGGTGGCACACACCTGTAATTCTAACTACTTGGGAGGCTGAGGCAGGAAGATCAATTGAGCACAGGAATTTGAGGCTGCAGTGAGCTATGATCACACCACCACACTCCAGCCTGGGAGACAGAGTGACAGCCTGACTCTAAATATGAATGAATGAATGAATGGCTTTTAGTACATTCACAAAAATATACAACCATTACCACAATCAATTTTAGAACATTTTCATCACCCCCCAAAGAAACCCTGTACCCATTAGCAGTCACTCCCCTTTCTCCACAAATCTCCCAGTCCTAGGCAACCACTAATCTACTTTCTGTCTCTCTGTAGGTTTGCCTCTTCTAAACATTTCTTTTTTTTTTTTTATATTGTTGAATCATAGCTGAGTACATTAGTGCAATCAAGGGGTACAATGTGCTGGTTTCATATATAATCTGAAACATTTTCATCAAACTGTTTGGCATAGCCATTGTGTCATTTTTTTTGAGACAGAGCCTCAAGCTGTCACCCTGGATAGAGTGCTGTGGCATCATAGCTCACAGCAACCTCCTACTCCTGGGCTCAAGCGAGTGTCCTGTCTCTGCCTCCCAAGTAGCTGGGATCACAGGCACCCGCCACAACGCCCGGCCATTTTTTGGTTGCAGCCATCATTGTTGTTTGGCGGGCCCGGGCTGGATTCAAACCTGCCAGCTCAGTTGTACGTGGCTGGTGCCTTAGCCTGTTGAGCCGCAGGCGCCAAGCTGTCATTTTCTTAGTTATTGTATGAAGACATTTGTATTCTGCATTTAGTAAGTTTTGTCTGAACCCCTCTAAGATGTACCGTAGGTGTGGCCCCACCATTTACCCTCCCTCCACTCATCCTCCCCTCTCCCCTCCTCTTCTAGACATTTCGTATAATATGTGGTCTTCTGTGATGTTTCTAAGGTTCATCGGCATTGTAGCATGTATCAGTATTTTATCTTTTTATTGCTGAATAACACTAATCATATGAATACTCCCATTTTTATCTATCCATTCATCATTTAACATCTGAGTTCTTTCCACTTTTTCACTATCTTGAATGATGGTGCTATGACCATTTGGTAAGTTTTTGCATGGGCATATTTTAATTTCTCTTGAGAATATACTTAAGAGTAGAATATATAACTCTATATTTTAATCTTTTAGGGAACTGCCAACAGTTTTTGTTTTTTTTTTTGAGACAGTCTCACTATGTTGCCCTTGGTGGAGTGCTGTGGCATCATAGCTCACCATCATAGCTCACAGCAACCTCAAACTCTTGAACTTAAGCAATTTTCTTGCCTCAGTCTCCCAAGTAGCTGGGACTACAGGCACCTTGCCACAACGCCCAGCTGCCCAGCTATTTTTAGAGATGAAGTCTCACTCTGGCTCAGGCTGGTCTTGAATCTGTGAGCTCAGACAGTCCACCTGCCTTGGCTAGAAGACTTTGCCTAACCTAAGGTCACAGCGATTTACCTCTGTATTTTCTTCTAATAGTTCTATAGTTTTAGCTTTTAAATTTAGGTCTATAATCCATTTTTAGTTACTTCTTGTGTGTGGTATGAGGATGGGGTCCAACTTCATTTTTTTTTTTTTTTTGCATGTGACTTACCAGTTGTCCCAGCACCTTTTATTGAAAAGACCATTCTTTCCCCATTGACTTATCTTGACATCTTATAGAAAATCAGTTGACCGTAGATGAATTAGTTTGTTTTTGGACTTTCGGTTCTATTCCATTGATCTAGAGGTCTGTTCTTTTTATTTTTATTTATTTTTTATTTTTTTTAAAGATTGGTGCAATCATGGGGCACAATGTGCTGACTTTATATACAATTTGAAATGTTTTCATTGAACTATTTAGCATAGCCTTCATGGCCTTTTAATCACTATATGAAGACATTTATATTCTACATTTAGTAATTTTCACTTGTACCCTTGTAAGATGCACCCTCAGTGTGATCCCACCAATCACCCTCCCTCCACCCATCCTTCCCCCCCACTCCCCTCCCATCCCCCTTTCCCCATTTCTTGTGCTATAACTGGGTTTTAGCCTTAGTACCACACTGTTTTGGTTGCTATAGCTTTGTAGTAAATTTTAAAACCAGAAAATTTGAGTTTTCCAACCTTGTTGTTCTTTTTCAGGATTATTTGGACTGTTCCAGTTCTCTTGAGTTTCCATATGCATTTTAGGATCAGCTTATTAATATCTTCTGCAAAGAAGCTTTTTCCTTTTTATAATGATTAGAAAGAAAGTCACAACATCAAATATTATTTTAGGGGGACAGTCATCTATGACTATCTCATCCATATACCAATTATTGAGCAGCAAATGTGTACCAGGCATGGGAAATACAGAGATCTGTAAGACAGACCCTTACCGCAAGTTGCTCATAGTCTAGCAAGTATATGGATGTGAATAGAAGTAAATATCCTTCAACATGTGAAGTAGAACACCAGATACAGATGAAGTACCCAAAAGTCTGTAAAACAGGGCTGGTAAGGCAGGCTTTTCCGAGAATACCATGCCTGAGTAAGGTTTGAAGGTGCTTAGGCGTATACAGTTCCAGATAGAGGGAACAGCATACACAAAGACATGTAGGTGGAAACTACAATGGCATGTTTAAGAACTTTCAGGGATTCAGTTTGGCTGGTGTGGGAGAAGGAATATTGAATGAATAGCTGGAGATGGATCTTAAAAAAGAAGAAACTCACAGAGAATCTCATGTGCCAAGGCAAGGTCCTTGGTCTTTATCTAGTACACTGGGCAAACTCAAAGACTTTAATCAAGCAAGTAGTAGTATTTTGTTGTTCTTGTTCTCTTTTGAAAATCACATTTTGTGGCTGACTGCCTGGAAGGAATGTGTCTGGATACAGGAAGACCAGATAGGGGTGGCTGAAATAAAGAGATGATGAGAAAAGCTGAGGTAAGATGGCAATAAGATCTGTGAGAGATGTTAGAAGCGTAGGATCAACAAAACTTGGTGACTGATTCCATCCGGAAAATGTGGAAGAAAGGGGTGAAATCCTCTTACAGAATTTTACATTTACATTTTCAGTTATGGTGTATGTACTAATTTGTATTTCGTTGTTTTCACTTACATGTATATGGTCTCCCATATTGCTGCATGGTCTTCAACATTATTTTAATGGTTTTAAATTGATCCATTAAGTGGTTAGGCCATCGTTCTTAATGCTTTCCTTATTAACCACTTCTGCTGTTGTTTCTTATTTGGTTTTAGATTTTTAGTTTTGTTTCCTATTTTGTTTTGTTTTTATTTTTTTAATTATTTTTGTTTGTTTGTTTTGAGTCTCAAGCTGTTGCCCTGGGTGGAGTGCTGTGGCATCATAGCTCACAGCAACCTCCAACTCTTGGGCTCAAGTAATCCTCTTGCCTCAGTTTTTCTATTTTTAGTAGAGACGGCGTCTGGGTTTTGCTCAGGCTGGTCTGGAACTCGTGAGAACCTGCCTTGGCCTCCCTGAGTGCTAGGTTTACAGGTGTGAGCCACTGCTCCTGGCTTTTTTTTTTTTTTTTTCATTTTTAAAGGCAGCATTTCACTCTGTTGCCAGGGCTACCATGCAGTGGAGTCATGCAGTTCACTGCATCCTCAAACTTCTGGGCTCAAGCTATCCTCCTACCTTAGCCTCCCAAGTAGCTGAGCCTATAGGTGCGTGTCATCATCTCCAGCTAATTTTATTTATTTTTTGTAGAGATGAGAGTCTTGCTATGTGCTCAGGCTAGTCTGAAACTCCTGGCCTCAAGTGATCTTCCCACTCCGGCCTCCCAAAGTTCTGGGATTACAGGTGTGAGTCACCATACCCAGCTGTTTGGGGATATTGTTGATAAAATCACAGTAGACCTCTTGTTTGTATGCCTTGCATTTGTTTTTTTGTTTGTTAGTTTGTTTTTGAGACAGAGTCTCATTATGTCACTCTTGGTAGAGTGCTGTGGCATCACAGCTCACAGCAACCTCCTGCTCTTGGACTTAGGTGATTCTCCTGCCTCAACCTCCCAGGTGGCTAGGACTACAGGCGCCCGCCACAACGCCCAGCTATTTTTTATTGCAGTTTGACCAGGGCTGGGTTTGAACCCGCCACCTTCTGTATATGGGGCTGGCACCCTACTCACTGCTTTGTATTTTTCTTTTGAATCCTTTCCTTAGGATTAATTTCTACAGGTGATATTACTGATTTAAAGGGTATGGACTTTTCATAAAACTATACATATTCATTCTGGTGTACATTCAGACCATGTAAAATTACATAAAGCAAATGTGAAAGAGATCCACGGTTTGATGGGCATCCCCTGAGTCTCTATCATTGCCCATTTAAAATTATCATTTTGGGGGGCTCGGCACCTGTAGTACAGTGGTTACAGTGCCGGCCACATGCACCGGAGGCTGGCAGGTTCGAACTCAGCCTGGGCCAGCTAAACAACAATGACAACTGCAACAAAAATATATCTGGGTGTTATGGCGGATATCTGTAGTCCCAGCTACTTGGGAGGCTGAGGCAAGAGAATCCCTTAAGCCCAAGAGTTTGAGGTTGCTGTGAGTTGTG